>JASAND010026920.1:0-23541 GCA_030248195.1 Trissonchulus latispiculum
AGTATTTGGAACCATGTGCCAACGCCCCTTTATATGATATTTCCCCCTTTTCATTGATCTTCAAATCCGGAATGCTCCTCAGATGCTCAATTAATTTATCTCCTACGTTTCGAAGATTCTTTGGTAAAGTAGCAACAATAGGATCAATCTTTGGAGGGTCTTGCTTCACCGATTCATCGGCTTGCCTTTGTTTAACAAGAATCTCTTGTCCCTTGTCTCTAAGCAGGCGCCGCCTATAATCCTTTTGTCTGTATAGTGCCAGCTTAACGTCAGATGGGTATTTCCGCTTTCTTGATACACGCTCCACATCTGTTTCACTTTCTTTTATATGCCGCTCAAAGTATTCTGGTCGCACAAGGATAGAATACTCCATTATCTTTTCATAACTAGATCGGTAACTAGCCCACCAACAATTCCTAGTAAAGGAGCAAGTAATGTAGGAAGGAAACCTCCGTGTTGTACAATTAATCGCTTCTTTGACGGCACCGATTTGTGCTTATTACGAAGGTGACGCAATAGTTTCCTGTGCCGCTTCAGCCTCCGTAAATCCTTTTCAGGAAGTAGAACGTTACCAGACAACACATTTTCTACACAGTCACAAATAGTTTTTATTAATTCTGAATTTCCATTTTCAATAATACCTCGTCGTTGCTTAGCGTTACATGTGCAGAGCACCTTGAGGTAATCGACATGCTTTTCAAAACGTTTAGCCATTGCTTACTGATTAAAACAAAATACAGTAAGTAATGTGTGTTTCGAATCCTTCTTATGTCTTTTTCTTCAATTTGTAGACACCATTTGGTTCGTCCGGAAATATTGTTGATCTCAGTCGAAAGTCATCTGGTGTGTTCTGATCCAAGTCAATGAGCAAATACCCGTGAGGTTTCTGTGTTGCGTGGTTAAACGCTTGCATGAATCCCTCTACTTTACCGGGAAACATCTGTTTTGCCAGATTCAGAGGCGTGAGTTTGTCAGCTGGATTTTTCATCAAGACTATGTATTGGGCGTTGATTCGACTAGTACGTCGCTTATCGAAAAATATGTCTTGAGTTATGTGAATCACGCTACACGACCAGTGATGGCACCCACGAGTAAACAACTCAATAAGTCTAGAATCTTTCTGGACTTCCGACATTAAATCATCTATAACTATTAGCGTAGGCCGGCCTGTTTTCAACTCTTCCAGTTCTGGAATTCCTTTGTGAAATTCAACATCAGTTAAATCATCATATGTTTCTTGCCATTCACAGTAGCACCAGAGAATGCGCTGTGGTCTTGGAACCACCATTTGATTTGAGAAATAAATTAGTTTTGACACAAAGGTGGTTTTCCCAGCCTTAGTTGGAGCGGCTACTATACAAGTGAATGGGTGTTGAAATTTTAAAAAGGGGGTAGAGATCACGTTTTGGGCCATTACACTCACTTAGACTGAATAGATAGAAATTAAGACAACATCTCACTTTCTTTTATTAATATAGCAATTATTTTGCAGACAATAATCTGTCATTAAGGATAACCAGTTTACATTAGTTCACTTTTAATTTCTGATCTCAGTTTCATAAGTATTAGCCCCAGTTTGTTCTTTCCAAGCCAAGCAGTCGTTTCTCTCAGGTTAGGATCACTAATATCCATACCAATTCCCCAGAAAACATCTGATTTGCCTGCTTCAGCCAAGATATCATCGCCCGTGTTGATCAAAACAGTTTCAATCTCCGGGTGTTGCCGCAGCTTTTCTTTCGTAATGAATTCCATCACGCCACAGGCTACATTATTCCATATATCTTCGTTGTAATTTTCAATTGATTTACCAAGTTGTTTGGCATAGGAAGGGGACCAAGTATTCAGGATGTTCCAGTGAGTTTTCCAATCTAAGAAATATCGCGCCTTCTCGGCCTGGTAATACTGCTCAGCAGAACGATATACAACTCCACCAATGGTAACTGGAGACATATAGAAGCTGCTAAATGGATGCCATCCAGAATAGAAAATTAAAGCAAATGACGCATCAGAAATTTTAATACGCACACTACTAGTCTGCGCCAACGTATCATCCACCATTATTTGATCATGAAGATTCTTATTTGGGGGATGAAAATGGACTTCTTTATCGTGTTTTCTCAAAGATCGGAGAGTTTTAAATGTCTGGCCGCAACAAGTTCTAGCTTGGCGATTAGCGTGAACCTTGCGAATGTGGCGCCGTCTATCTGCAATGATAGTAAAGGTTTTTTCACAATGTGTACACTTAAAAGGCATTGTAACACAGCCGCTCTCTTCGGAAAATTAAACAGAGTAGCGCACTTTCATAATGTTGCTCTTTATATAATTAATGATTACGTAATCACGCAATCATCAAGCCAAGGACAAACGCACAGAAGTAAGAAAAACATTTAGTGTTAGCTAAACTTCGTAGAGTTTTAGCAAATCAGTACGAGTAATGTAAATTGGCCCAATACGGGCGAACATTATTTCACGTTCCGATACTAGACAAAGTTGGACGTCATGATAGCGGGCTATTAACGGGCACAACAGATCACCGGTTTCTTGAACTGGGCACTGTTTTCTATTAAAACACATCCAAAGGAAGTTTTGAATCCTCTGAAACTGTTTTAGCGGATAGACCCGCCGTAGCATATTTTGCCGAATACCAATAAAACCACTAGGTAGCAACTCTACAACTATTGGGTAAAAGGCGTTATCCTGCTGACTATTGATAGTAGTTTGATTTGAGGAAACTTTGTTCATTCCTTGCACGGTAGCCATATAGAAGATGAAGGCCCCGCAAAGGGTAGCAAGTGCCAGCAGGATCAAGCAAGAAACAGTAAAGACACCTATCTTATTCATTTTCTACGGTAAATATTGCCAGTTTATATATATATTAATTAGCTAACGGTTGGTTAAATAGTGGCCACTGTGTCGAGATTAACCTGGCAAACATAAATATCAGTTTCAGTAAAGTACACTTGACAAATATTTGCTTTTATTAACATTCTAATGCAATTAATTACACGCCACATACAAGCACTAAACCGGAAACCAGTCCTGACAGAGTACGCACAAAATCCACTGCAAAGTGGGGGCTGAAGCCTACAAACATCAGAAAGTAACAATTGTCACCCTCGTCACATAACACCGGCTTCACCCCACGATGTTTCTTTGCAGTGGTAGGCTTTCACTGTTTCTCATAAACGGAAAGTTAATACGCAAGCATCAGCATCAAAGGACGCGTCACATACTGCATTAACTTTGTTTGTGACAAACAGTGAAAACCTATATCTACACCTCTTTTCAATACCCATAGGGAAGTGTGCTGAAGTCAGCAAGCAGCCGCCTTTTGTCATAGACCCGCCTGTATACCTTTCGGAACGGTTGTGAGTTAATAGTCGTAGAATTCTTGTTTCGCTGAATGCGGTTCTCATGAACATGGCATTCAGTTAAGTTGCCGGAAAGTAACTTTTTCATTGTGTCCGGATTGACTTTTTGTCGATTTCGCACCGAGAGATGAATTCCTTTAACCTTCCATTCAAACTCCTCATCACCATTTGCCTTTCGCACCGTGTAGCCATAGTTTTTGGGTCCCAGGCTCCAAAACTCAGTGATGTAGGCACTGGAACCATAGGCATCCAGCACCTCATCCTTCATTTCTCCTAGACCATCGCCCAGCTGTGGTTCTTGGTTCTCCTCCCCCTTCTTTGACACATAAATTCCGGAGTCTGTATCAAAGTAGAGAACCTTATCCACTAGCTGCTCGAGGTAGGAATAGAGCTTGAGACGGGCGTGGCAAGTGGTGAATGCAGCAATTGCAACATTCGCCTTGGCATCTGTTGGTGCGAAATCCTCTTTATAGCGAAAGCTTACTTGCACCATGCTTCCATTTGCAAGGAAATTGAAATCGGTCACCTCCAGGCGAGCATCTGAGAGCAAAGAAACAAATTCAGCATAGTTAGTAGCATAATCAGTCTGAATAACATTGGTGCGTTTGCCAAAGTAGCCCCAAAATGAATTGAGCATGACCTTGGCCACCGCTCGCTTGCCGGGATTCACGGCAATGTTTTCAGGCTGAAGCTGAATTCCTTCCTTTTGCTCATATTCTTGCAGATAGGAGTGGCGCTCGTCCTCAGTTTGGCAATGAGCAGGCCAGCCACTGGCTTCCTGTTTCAGTTTCAGAAAAGCCTTGATATAATCTTTGAATAGGCTGTTACTTTGCTCAGCCCAATGCCAAACCTCCTGGATGCGCACCAAATGATATCCCATTTGCAAAGCTTTGTGCAATTCGGGGGTGCACCAAGTACCTGACAACGTACGCTCATTTTCAGAATGTTCACAGGCAGTTTCCTGGTTCTGTTCGTCTGCACAAGTTCTGCACAGAGGAAACAAAAGTTTGCCTCCACCCCCTTTAAATGGGAGAACGGGTAGGTAAAGGCCACGAGGAGGAAGGATTTCACATTTCACAAAACCAAAGTAACTGGTCAACGGACCAAAATTTTCAGTTATAATTTGAGGATGGCCAACTGGAAAACTGCATGTGGCATTCACCCAAGGATACAAAGAAGTAATGTCAATGTACTTGATACGCTCCTCCGGACCGCAAGAATAGTAGAGTTTAACTGCATTTACTCGGCCTCCTGTAAATGCATTGCGCGGCCGTAACGGCTCCATCAACTCTAATTCCTTGCTGGCCCGTAGCACAAAGTCCCTGAACCTGCAGTCGGTCCGCTTACGATGCTCATATTCACACTGCCAAATTTCCACGACTTGGAAATTTTGCTCTTGGAGATGTTGGCGTCGTTGGAGTGTACGCTGAAACTTAGCAGAAAGATCCATATAGACGCCACTGTCGAGGTGCTTGTTTTTGGCCCATAAGCATGTGTGCCCATGAAAGAAGCAACCATAAAATTCATAAATGGTTGCATTATCTTCACAAAAACCATCGACATAGTAGCCGCCTACACGGACCTCCCCACCATTGAGAGCATGACGAATTTGGTAGCCAGTTTCTGCACTCTCCCAACGCAGCCAAGCAATAGCCGATTTGCTGAATGGCTTACTCGGCCGGTCGTACCCTTGTGGAGGAATTACTGCTATCGTTTCAGGCTTAAGATAATTCCGCCGGAACACCCTATTGCAGGCCGAAGCTATTGTAATAGAGTGTTCAAAGGGGTCTACACCGTCCGTCGCCGCCATGAAATCCATGCGAAACGCCATGCAGGCTCGTCTGAGAATGTCGACATCGTTTACGCAATACTCCAGCATTTCTTTTTGCATATCGTATTGCAGTTGGGAATCCGAAGCATATTGTTCGGATTCCTTTGCATGCCATTGCACAATGTCTTCATACTCTTTGAGCTTGCGTGACTGAGCATCAAAGTAGCACAAGTCAGGTAGTGGTCCAGTATACGACTGATTTTTGGGAGTGTTGAAAAGATATGGAAAATGCCCCTTTTTCATTTCCCCGAAGCCAAAAGTTTTAGGTAATTTAGAAAGAGGCATACCAAAAAAGTTGAATGAATCTATAAATTTGATTTGCGGCCCTCGAACTTGAAGGGATAAGATGCGGCCTCCCCGGAAAATTACGTCAGGCCTGATAGCATTTTCGTGTAAGTAATTTAACACGAAGTAGCCGTCATACCCTCCGTAGTTGTGAGCAACGAACGTTCCTCCCTTGGTTTGCGGGCTGGAAAAAACCCACTTGCAAAAGTCCTCAGTCGTAGTTGGACCTTTGAAGATCCACTGCTTGCCGTCTTCTGCCTGACAAACACACAAATTTGGTTGGTGCTTACCATCTGGAAGAATCATGCACTCAAAATCAAAGAAAAAGTATTTAGGCACCCGCGCTCTGCGACTGCCTGTGCTGCTGTTACTTCCGGATGGAAGTTCGTCAGGCAAGAGCTCTCCTGCAAGCAGTCGATCTTCCTTTTCTACCTGCTCGGCATACGCTGCTGCCCGTGCTTCAGCTTCTGCACAGCCAGGAAGGTATGAGATGTCTTCGCCTTCGCAGAGAAGGTCGTCAAGATCATCGTCACCACAGCCGGATTGCTCTTGTATATCCGGTATGTGTATTGGCTGAATATAGCAGAGATGTCCTGGTGGCTGAAAGCTACGGCAAATATCACAATAGCTAAAGCCACAGTGATGTTTTGCCTGTTCCAGCTGAGACACTGGTATGACGCGAGCACAGTGGTAGCAACGTTTCATGGTTTTACAAATTCCTTGCAAATGATTAGCGTAGCACTTTGATGTTAGCCAACACCGATTACATTGTGCACAGTAATTATAGCTCTCGCAGTCCTCGGACAGGTTCTTGCAGAAGGAGTAGCGGCATAGAGGGCATCCAGCAAGACACTTGTGGGTAGACTTAGATCTGTCGAAACCTTGCTTACACTTAGGGCAGAACCCGTTTCGGTTTAAAAATGCGGCCATTTTTGTGATCACATCGTAGTGCCCGTTGTATGTAAGCAAATTAATTTGCATATTTTGATAAGGACCTGAGAAAATATTTTGGCCGAATTTTTCTATGCTCCAGACATTGATCTGGTATTTACTGAGAGCTTGCTGTATACGCTTGATTTCCTCTATGCCGCAGCTGGTATTTAATGGAATACCGCAAGCTTGATACAAATTCAGCACCTGCCGAATCCGCTCTGGTGGATCGGCTTGATCCATTCTTGTGATATTTTTCAATGAGCGATCTTGGCGGCGCTTTCCAAGCTTAACCTGCGTCATTCCTTCTGCTTTTGCAATAGAGTGGTCTGCAAGTGCTTTTGCGATGACCACAGCGTGTCCTAGGCAATTATTTTCTACATTCACTTGTAGAATACATCGTTTTCTACGAAGCCAATCCGGTAGTTCTACAATACGCCTTGTTAGTAAGTTACCAAGACTTCTCTTTCCACGGCCTGGTGTTGGCATATTAACTAAGGAAATGGTGATCATTACGCCGCTGTTGAAAGAGAAGTTTTGATAAGATTGTAGAACGTGCGCGATTTCGTCAAGAATGTACTGACTATTTATTTCACTCACCATACGAACAGGTATTACGACTGGGAAATCAAGTTGGGGTGACTGGAAGACAGTGCGTACCCTGTCAAGAGACTGCGCTTCACTGGTCACAAATTCCAATACATTGTCCATAACAGAATGCAATGACAGAATAGCGTCATCTAGAGGCAAATTTTCCAACTGAAAAAGGCGAAGGCTATAGTCTCTGGTGATGGTGTGGAAGTCGCTAGATACATTTTCTCCAGTTTGTCGGAGAACAAAAAAGTCATCTGAGAGGACAATGTTATTTTCCGGTTTGTCCTCTGGGAGGCCTTGACCTTCCTGCATAATTGTTTCATCTGGGGGAAGTGAAGAGGATGAAGCAACATCTTTGATGTCATCCAAAAGAAAGTCGCTGGCTTCTTCTGGGTGTCGTGCTCTGATATGCGCTGTTAGGTTGGACTTTCTGGAGAAGACTTTCCCGCAACGCAAACATCCCAGATCGTGAATAATTTTGAGGTGGTTTCTAAGAAGGTCTTTGCAAGAAAACACCTCAGCACAGCTTCGGAAGGGGCACCGGCAGATCATCCTGAAGAAAGATAACGTGTTTTATTTAACGGTTAAAAGGGGGGGGTGGAGGTTTATAGTTCTTTATTAGATTTTAAAGAAGTTATTAACTAGCAAAGGTAACATGGACTTGGTAGAAATTATCTAAAAAGCATGCATTTTGTTCCTACATAATTAAAAGAATTACCTATTTTCAAAACTGGGGGGGGGGGGTACTTGAAGTATTTTTAGTTGAGTTAGCGTGAGTTAGCGTTTTTGCGTCGTCCTGTTTATGATGTTTCTGGTGTATGATGCGTAACTGAAATTATATAGTCTGTGTTATTGGCTGTTCCACATGGCTGTTCCACATGCTATATTCATTTTTACGCAATAGGTGTTATAATTGACCAATATTGTGCTCGTTTTAGCAAGTTAACCTTATTGTTTGGCGGCAACTTGCAGTCGACGTTTTAGCTAACTGAAGGCAGCAAGAAATTTCACTCTCCATCGTTAGTTTTAATAATTAGCATCTTATAAGATTACTCACTTTTATTGCCGAAGCAGTCCAGAAGAAGAGGGGGGAAGCAGAATTTGCGGAATCCAAGCGCGGAGTCCTGAAAAATGCAAGTCACTTTTACTTTTGTCTGGACTTGGTACCGTTAAAAGTACTGAAAGGATAGAAGACTCCGTATTTTTAAACTTTCTACTGCTTTTATGGAACTAGAAAGCGGGTTTTAGCTGAATAAACATGGCCATTTGAAAATTAGAAAATATTATTTATTAGCAGACAAATTATTAACTTTAAACGGTGAACAAGTATTTTATTACTTACCTTTTAAGGATCAGTGAGTCAGTTGAAAGACACAACAAAATTATACAACCAAAATAAAGCAGCAGAACTAACTAAACTTGAGTAAACAGAATAGAGCTGTAATAAGTTACACAGTCGAAGCGGCATCTCGCAGAGAAAGAAGACAGAGAAAGTGAAAGGCAGCAATGCAGAAAGAGTTTATAATGGGGCGTTTAAATTGTTTTTCTACTAAAACTTTTGCTGACGTGTAAAACAGCTGCAAAAGCACCTGCCGCTTTGTTTTTTATCATGACTGTTCTGGAGTTTTCAGCCGGCAACTTTTTAGCAAAATTACGTAATGCCTTTAATCACAGCTGCTGCTCAATGTTCTGACGGGGCGAGGAAGTTTATTTATCGGAACTCTTGGCGCTTGTTTGAATTTTAGAAGTCTGGGAGCTTGCGTAGTCAGCAAAAAGCTGATTACGCAAGCAGCAAATGTGCTGTTTGTTTTGACTTTTTAGATGTTGCGCAATAGTTGTAGAACGGAGATATTTGCAGCGTAGTTTTTTGGAGAACAAGTTGGTTTTAACAAGAGTGCATAATTGCACTATTATTAAGAAGAAGAGTAAGCCACTAGAGGGCTTCTCTTCTTCGCATTGCGTAACGGTGCTCCGACCACAATACGCGAATGTTCCCCCGTTTTGGGGGGGGGGTCGACCAAATCGACATAGCATACCCCCCCTCCGTTTGGTGGGGGGGTATTCAAAAAGAGGTCCCCGTTTGGTGGGGGGGTAGCCAACAGCCAAGCAGATGGCAGAAACCCCCCTCCGTTTGGTGGGGGGTAGAGCAGCAGATTACGGTAGTTTTTGTTCTATTCGAAAATGGGTCCCCGTTTGGAGGGGGTCGCTCAAGCAGGCTAAGTTTTGCTCATTCTGATTGGCTGTTGGTGACCCCCCCCCCAAACGGGGACCACTTTTTGTGACCCCCCCCAAACGGGGACCCCTTTTGCATACCCCCCCACCAGACGGGGACCTCTTGTGTCGACCCCCCCCAAACGGGGACCCTTTTTCAAAAGCCAGAACCAGTCTGCTCTACCCCCCCACCAAACGGGGAGGGGGTTTCTGCAATCTGATTGGCTGTTGCCTACCCCCCACCAAACGGGGAGGGGGTATGATTTGGCGACCCCCCCCCAAACGGGGGAACATTCGCGTATTGTGGTCGGAGCACCGTTACGCAATGCCAAGAAGAGGAGCCCTCTAGTGGCTTACTCTTCTTCTAATATATAGAAGAAAATCATGGACTCTTGGTTTTAATGATAATGTACATGCTTTCAAAATAAAGCTGATTTAATAATGCAATTTAATCACTACTTCTTAATAATTTACTTACACTCATACTTCTCACTACACTCATCATAAAATATATAAGAAAACTTAAGCATAGGGGCGGCGCGGCTGAGGGGTTTGGGGCCGGAAGTTGTGGTGGAGGGTTGTTTTCAGGGGCGCTGGAAGCTTGCGTAATCAGCGAAGCTGATTACGCAAGCAGCCAGCTGCTGTTTGTTTTTGCGATTGCGCAATAGTTGCAGCAACCAGACGTCTGGTTTTTTTGGAAATGTTGGTTTTTTATGCGTCTGGCAGGCGGCTGCCAGACTAATGCTGAACATAGGTATCGATTTTAGGGGTGTAGGCACAGGCTATACTACTCTTTCTTCTCAAAGATATTCCTAAATATTTCATAAATTTTTAATACTTTAATTAGTTTAACTAACATTGAAATATCGGAATAATGTGTGTCAATATCGAAAATTAATAAGTTCTGCAACAGACGCCAAATAAAATCTTTTTAAACATTTCCATTACGGATTATTCTGAAATTTCAAAAAATTCTTCAACTTCTGGAGGGCTCCGCCCCCCAGACCCCCCGTCGTGTATGTTGGACGCATCTATATTCTTGGTAGGTAATCCTGTAATCTTGCATTACCGTTAAGCAGCATCAGCTTTCTAAATAGTCTAAATAGCTTTGCACTAAAGAAATTATCGAAATTTTTATAAATAAAACAATTTTTGCACTAAAAAACACGCTAAAACATAATTTCTGCCTGGACGCAAAATTTCTTAACGGGACGCAACTTAAATTTAGCGGGACGCAAGGTTGACGCAAATCCGAAAACCAAAAAAAACCCTGTTAGAAACTCATCTGGTGAGCAGCTATTCTTTTTCTGTGTTGGATCAGATCTCCCATTTATAGGTGGGGTCGGTTCCACTAGAACCGGAACCGGAACCGGAACGGAGCCGGAAGGATTTTTAGAACCGGACCCGGAACCGGTAGAATTTGGAACCGGCCGGTTCCACGCTTAAAATTGGGCTTAAACTATTTTTTGCAAGTTCAAAATTTTCAAAAGCTGGATTTCAAAATTTGTAGTTGCAATTCACACAGTTGCCATTTATATTTATTTATATTATATATCTTTTTCAAACTAGTTTAAGATTGAAAGTTAAAATCTAGTTTGAGCTGAAACTGAACAAATTCAGACCTGAAACCGAAGTATGGACGATGAAACTGATGATAATAATTAAGAGCTTCAGACTAAAAGTGAAATAAATCTACAGTCGTTGGAATTGAAACTGAAACTACATAGAATAAGTTCAGAGCCTAAATTGGAAACGGCACAGCTTCAGCTTCCACTGATGGTTTCAACTTTCCGCTTTCCCTTTTCAGGTGATCGAGACACGTTTCAGGTTTCGCTGAAGCAGAGGCTTGGTATTAAGAGAAATTTCAAATGTTAATTTGAATCAACATGAGAGACCTTAACGCTTCTGCGTAGATAACAATTCAATTAGAACAAGCTTAAAAAATTAGGAAAGTTTTATTCTAAAAAATCCTTTATTCTCGAATTTAGGAATTTTGAGTTTTCATGCTTCTGATTTGTCAAATTTTTTTAACTTATTCTGTGTACTACAAAAAGCAGTTTTGTAAATGTCTAAATTAATTTTAACGAATTTTTAAATTTTTTATCTATTATTCAAATTTGTAATTGAAGCACTGAGACTTTCGTTCAGACGTGAACGATAAAATCCCGAATAAAACCTTTAGCAAGTTTTGCTTATATATTTGAAGAGTAATCTCATTAAAGAAAAGGTTAGAAGGTCAATAATGTTGAACATATAACTACAAATTTTGTACTTGGAACCGGGAGCTAGAACCGGAACCGGAACCGGTTTTGAAAATTGGAACCGGCCCCACCTCTACTCCCATTACTTAAATATCAACTAAATTCAGATCTGAACTTTGGTAGACTTGTCAAACCATTATAACGTATCGTACCTTTACTGCACATGTACCTTCCCACGGAGCTAAGGAAATGATGAATTGAAATGAACCGAGATTCGCCTTCTGGAATACAACTTTTCGAGTACTCCTCTAGTACCTAACCTACTGTTTGAAGTGTGCCGACATCAGATAACAAAACTCAGTTTCACTCATTTGCCTACACTGCAAAACTAAAAGTCACTCAAGTACTTACAAATTAATCCTCCAAAACTAAGAATCCCTCTATTGCCTACAAAGGACCTCAACAAAATTAGGTGTCACTCATTTGCCTACACTACAGCAATCTGCTTTAATAACTGTTTACAATAGCCTACAAGTTATATACTAAAGTTTGACACAAAAACGTGCGTCGAAAACAGTGATCACTTCTACTGCATTTCATATTCATCAGAGACCCATCCCATAACATTACCTATTTTCAGAATCCTCGTGATGAAAAGAAAATTTTATAAAATTTCAAAATGTTCGAAATAAACGGATTATCTGTGCTTATCTCAAAAAATTTTGCTGTCAGAGGAAATGTTTAGCTTGCAAATTCCGGAGAAAACTCATATAAAATTTTCAAATTTTTAAATTTTATAAAAAATCACGAGTAATCTGAAAATACATAATGTTATGGGTCTCTGATGAATATTAAATGCAGTAGAAGTGATCACAGTTGTCTACACACATTTTTGTGTCAGCTTTAGTATATAACTTGTTTTGTAAGTGTTAAGGAGATTACGGTAGTGTAGGTTATGGTATTTGAGTGACTGTTTTGAAAGATTAATTTGTAGGTAGAAGAGGGATTCTTAGTTTTGGAAGATTTGTAGGTAAACGACTGAATCAGTTTTGACTAATAAATGTAGGTAGGAGAGGGATCTTGAGTTTTGAAAGCACGTAGATAAGAGTGATAGGCCGTAGGACAGTAAACTCAACTTTTCAGCCAAGTCGGAAACAAAAATGTTTCATTAACCTGTCGCCCTTTGCAAACAAGAAACCAAATCTTAATTTCGTTGCTGTACCTGGTCGTCAAGATGCACACCAATAGCCTAAGTAACTCTATCAATCGATGCCTTGCATATCGAAAATCCTTGATATTTGCGACATACAAAGCTTCTGCTAGAAATAATATTTAACAGGAACCTTAATCCTAAAATACCATCCTAAAATCACAACCACAGCTGGCCTTTATTCCAAAGAATATCCAAAAACGGAAATAGTATCATATATCTTCGTATGTTATATTATAATTAATCAGAACAGAACAACGAGGAAAAACAAAGAAAAATGATGGATAAAAAATAAATCGACCTACGTAAAGTAATGGTTCCGCAACCAACCAAAAGAGAGTGTATAACAAACATACCAGACATAGACAATGCGCAATTCATAGATAGAGTAAATTAAATATTAAAAATACTCCAAAATATTCCATTCAATTTACAAATACACAAAAATAAATAGTACGTATAACCCCCGACCGAAATCCGAACGAACCGCATTTCACTGAAACAACTCAAAAATCAAGAGTTCAATGGTTGTTATTGAATCTCAGAAATTGCTCAAAACGCATAAAAATAAATACAGAAGGGAGCAAAAATTCAAATTAAAATTCAAATTGAAAATATTTAAATACCTATCACATAAATAATACTCAAATCCATTGTAAACACGATATTATTATAATATTACAATTGTTACTAAACCCACCAGTACCAGCAGTACCACAGAACGGAAAACGAAAAAGGACGAAAAGAAAGAAAGAGCAGAAAATAGAATTATTCGAAGAAGACGGTAGAATTCATAACAATTAACAGAGCAATAACAGGTCAGCAATAACAGCAACAAGTGGAAAACAACAAATCAACTGCTACCTTAACGATGGTAAATAAATTGCCGCCCCACCCACCCGGACTCCCCCCCCCCCAAACAGAAAACTGCCCCCCCCCCTCCCCCTTTTGATAAAGAAATCAGAAAACGCTTCAGAATTCTTCTTGCACTGCCCAAACACCATCCGTTGAAAACTCAGCGGGGGCTTTAATGCTATTCCAACCAAATTATATCTCATCTCCAGTGAAATCGCCATAGCGCCAAATGTTCAACTAAAATAATATCTACGCACGACACTAATTAAAAGTAGTCCTGGTAAATGGTAGACTGCTGCACTAAAGAAAGAAAGTACAAATAAAGAGATGAAGACTAGAGCATACGAAAAAATAATCATTAATTCTAAAGTATGCGCAAATTCCAACTATTATTACATAATTCAATTAGTTTCTGATTTTCATAACAATATTAAAGTACAAAAAAGAGTGGTATATACTTACCCTGGCCTTCTTAGCAGCTTCCTGTGCCTTCAAATAATCAGAAACCTAGAACAGAAAAACAGTACAAAACTACAAAATTGGTTGTGAAAAAAAGCGGCCAACATATGGAAGTGTTCCTTCCGAAAGACAATCAAGAGACAGGTCTTAGAAGTTCACCTCCACGTTATGTTGAGAAATTTTACTGTCAATGCAAAACAGTGTGCTATTGTGAATAAGTCGATTTATACCTATGTCCAGTCTTATAAGCTAGCTGTCACGATAAAACTTTAAATGACTTCAAAAACATTTTTGATATTTGAATTTTCACCAAACATCAACTTCACAATAATAACCCCCATGATTTGCGGGGGAGGGGTTACTAGGGTCTGATTTGCGGGGGGGGGGGTGGGCCGTTGGCGAGCAGAGCATAGTTTTTGCTGTGATAACATAGAGCTTGCCTAGTGGCATACTACTCTTATCATTATGTACTCTTGCCAAATACCAACCTGAAAGAGTACCAAAACATGATCTCCCTCCCGCCAATCAACAATCTAAACAATAAACACCTCAAACTGGGGGGGGGGAAGGGGGAAATAGGTAGTAACTTCTTCGGATGAAAGCTTTAATTTACACCAGAACTTACAATCTCCTTAAATCTAGCCTCACGCCGCGGCTCTACCAGTAGCAGTCCCTCTTCCACCAAAGACTTGCCCACATCCACCGCCGAACTGGGGGTCCCACTGGCAGGGGTAGCGCTCGTGGTAGAACCCCCAGACCCCCCGGACCCTCCACTTGTGGAGGAGCTTTCCGGTTCAGCCCCCGATTTTGACGAGGGTCCTGCCGATGCTCCAGCGGAAGAAGTTTTTGCAGATGTGGGGGGCGCGCCCAGTAGCAGGGTAACGGCTTCGACGCCGGCCTGTCGATATTCGGTGTTGAGCAGTACAGGCTGGGATTGTTGCTGCACATGACGCTGGAGGGCTAGACCGGCGGTTTCCAAAAATTCAACCTAGAAAATAGAGAGTAAAAATAAAATTTATTATATAGGTACAAAGAAAATTTTTGAAAAAAGTCATAAGAAAACATCACTTCAGTGGTGTAAAAAAGCTAAAAGAACTGCAGTAAGTGCAAAACCAACATACGGAAACAAAGATCAACATTACATACTTATGTATATCTAATATTATCGCAGCTTTGACAAAAATTAAACAAAAATTTAGCTTTATCTATACTGAGGCAACGACCCAGCCGGCAGCTTGTAACGTTTCTCGGACCCAATCTACCATCAATATAAAACGTAGTTACCACAACGTATTTCCATATATTGGCTGGGGGTTTTTACTGCCCCCTACCACTTTTTTGGGCTTCCCCCCCCCACCCCACTCACCCTAGGATGCCTAGAGAATGCCAATTTTTTAGGAGTTTTGGACAAAATTCTCAAAAATTTTCCGGCTCCGCCGGAGATTTTTGGTCAAAACTCGTCTTGTGGACCTCCCCCCCCCCACTAGTGGGGAGGCGTCCCCACACTCTTCCCCTCTCCCCCCTTCTGTTTTTGCCTAGAAAAACCAGAATAATTGGTAGATATTGTTTTAGTCACAAAATAAGCTAATAGATAAAATAAACTGAATATTAAGGTAGGAGATGGAAGGGGGGGGGGTGCGAGGGTGGTATAATAACAACTTACATCGGGAGGCACTTTAGTGAAGGCCAATTGATACTCTTGAGCACCATAGGATTGACTATGATATGGTCCCGGCAGTGTCGCCAAACGCGATGACGCTGTGATTTCACGCTGAAAAAGAAACAGCCGAAAAAAGGTGCAAGAGAAAATTGGAAATTAGGTTTCACAAAAAATAATTCAGGAACATTATTTCAAAATAAAAGATTCAGTGTCAATTAATCCAACCAGAAAAAATAACATTCAAAATTTAAAAAAGTGTAACGTAAGGGTCAGTCAGAGAAAATATTGTTTGTTGAGCACAATGTTTTAACACTATTCTCTACAACGCTTCCAAAGTTAAACTTGACATTATGTGTTAAACATAGGAACATAGAAAGGACGCGATTGAAACATTTATACCGATTGAAAATTGGAAGGACACAGCAGGTTGCGCAACATTGCTACACAATCACAAATAATATTACATAAAATAAAACGAACAATAAAAACTGTATATTTTCAAACGCAATAAGGCAAAGAGTGTGCACGTACATTTCCGAAGTCAACATATCGTACTTCTATATGGTTGGGGCCGCGGCAGTTTTCAACCTTGGCACGATACCTAAATAATAAAGACAGGAGAAGATGGAGGGATATATTAATAATAAACTAAATATACTAAATATACTAGATATACTAAATAATAAAACCGCACAAAAATCATAGTCGTTAAAAAACAAATTTTAAAAGTGCAAAAACCTAAAATAAGCATCTACATAATACTAAAATCCACAGTTTTAAAACAAAAAATTCAACTGAACTCTTTACGAAGAAATTTCTAGTACGTAAGCGACAGTTAGTTAAAAGTACATAATACCCTGCTAACACTCAACCCCCACCCCACCCCACCAGGAGATTTATTTTATAGCCTCCCAAAGTTTTGCTTCCCTCCTCCCATAAGATTTTTAAGGGTCCCCAAGTGTTCTACCAAAACGAGCCAATTTTCAAAATTATGCCGGCGAAAGGAATGTCTATTTTTAAGCCTATATAAATCCTGGCATTTTGAAGAAAGTTTCTCCATGTAAAACATGCTAAAAATACTAATTTTTTGACGTTTTTTTGCAAAAATATCCTCCCCCCACCTTCCGCAAACAGCCCCCCTCCGAAAAATACCCTGTCCTCGGACCTACCATAAATCATCTTCAGAGAATCGGGCAGCGCAAAGATCATTTTTCCGCGGGGTATAGGCCCCGCACATCGGAGGATTGTCACGAAACTCTGTCCTCAGCTCGGTCATCATTTGTTCCAGTTTCGGTCCTGTCAAAACACAAAGTCGTCAATTTATTTACACACACACACACAACACATACACACACACACATACGTATATATATATATATATACATATATATGCGCGTGCGTGTGTGTTTCTTCGTGGTGTCGTTTCATCTCTAATGATGACTGTTTCTAATGAACACGTTTTTACGTTTACATTCATTCACATTACATTCACTTACGTTCACCATATTCAAGTTTTCTATGTTGAGTACAACCGCTTTCACAATTAAAATATTAAATTCTAACAATTCATTTTTCTCCGAATTCCCCGACCCCCCCCCCAGCCCATTTAAAATTTAATTATGGAGCGGGCCGGCCCACCCAACCAGAAAATTAACGAACCATTATCAACGGACTGGGCAAAGAAATGCAGGGTATCCGGGTCTATTTCCGTTACAATAACCCTCCGGTAGTCCTTGGAGCGTTCCTTGGCCCCGCTATCGATCTCTTCAACTTCTTCCGTTCGGCTGGTATCCACCAGGCTCCAAATCTGCAAAAATTTAAATAATAAATATATACGTATACGTATATATAGAATATATATTAACGAAGAAATATATTCTAAACGTAGAAAAATAAAATAAACATTAAATGACAATGCAGCCACATTACTAATTACATTTTTACACCCTTCTTCCTCAGTTACTTTTATAAATCTTAATTTTATTAATTATTTCTCATTTGATATTCGTTGATTTAATATTTTAAACTGGCAAACTGTATATACAAAGACTGGCATTTTTTAGGGTTTTGAAAGTGGGGGGGGGGAAGTGGGGGGAGGGGGCTTCCGAAAAGTGGGGGGGAGCCAAAGGCAAAAATATACCAAAATTTTTAGCGAAAAACTAGCATTTTTAAGGTTAAAACGCAAAAAACTCGCTATTTTTAAGCTTAAAGTGAGCTTGTAAGTCCATAAATTAGCTAAAAATTGAGAAAATTTTTGCAAATTTGACCTCAAAAACCTAACTTTTTGACACTTTTGGGCGACCCCCAAAAAAGTGGGTGGCGGCGTGCCGAAAAGTGGGGGGGGGGGCTCCGAAAAGTGGAGGGGGAACCGAAAAGTGGGGGAACCCACTAAAAAAAGGCAGCAAAGACTGAGCTGGAGGCTCCCAAATTCAGGAAGTTTCACACACGTCTCCTTTCTTAATTATTAGACAGACGCAAACCAATATTTGAATTAATATTTTAATTTTTAAATATTCCACTCTGCAAACTATATTATCAATTTTACCTTAAGCTTTTCCTGCTTAGCCTTAGCCTCAGCCTCGCTAAGGGCAGAGTAGTACTTTGATCGCTCCGCTGTGAAATGAACCGAGGCTAGGCCGGCTTCCACCAGTTTGAGAGATAAATTCTGCCCGTCAGCAAACAGATAGCCCACAAAATTGCCCGCTTTATCCATTGTTTCTACTTCAAATTCTACCTAGAAAAAGTGAAAGGGGATGAAAGGAAAACATTGAAATTCACCAAGAAAATATTATGCACCTATGTAAAATTCGGAATGAAAAAGCCTAATCACTTTAATTTAATTAAATCATTTAGAATTTAAAAGTTTTTATAACTAGCAAGCAAAAATGTCACATACAAAACAAGAATGTTTCCAACTCAAAAATACGAGAGGTTGGAATAGAATTCACGACAAACGCTGTCCAAAAATATGTACATGTCCATAATACTGTTTTCGGATTAATTTTTAAAAAATTTAAATTTTAACTACACAAATTAAAATAATTAAGTTCAAACTTCATGCTGTAGACAGATGTCTTTGGTAAATCGTGTAGCCTCTTCACCAAAGGGTTCAGCATCCATCATAACCCCACCAGGGCCGGGGCGGGAGCCACGAGGACAATTAATGCCTAGAACAAAATTAATTAATTAATTAACAACAGTGATCAAGCAAATGACAAACTAATTTGCATATTTAATTCTGTGTTTTGAAAAGGACACCCCTTTATTTCCCCCTGTATTAGTGTGTGTACATCACAAGTAGGGATTCACCGGGGCTTGGCCCCGGCCCCGGTAGTCAGGCCCCGGTACCGACCGGGGCCAAAAATCAGCAAAATTTTGTAAATTTTTGACATTTTTAGACCAAAATTTTGAATTTTCGAAAGTCAAAAAGTGTTACAAATCGTTTGTTTTCCCGCCGATATAAATGAAAACAACGATAGTAACGTTTGTATATCAAAAATTATTACAAAATTTGAATTTTCCAGAAAATTTTTGAAAATTTTCGATTTGGACTCCCAATTCCCAGGCCCCGGCCCCGGTAGTGGCGGCCCCGGTTCATCTCTAATCACAAGTATGTGCTAAAATAATTCATAAATAACGAAATTTCAGAATTGTAACATTAAAAAAACTCGAAAAAGGAAACCTAAAAATTAAATATGTTCGTACCAGATAGTAGGAATGTAATAAGACAGGTTTCCTTGGGCACATAGAGTCGTACACGAGAGCCACTGGCCACAAACTCTACAATACCCACAGATCGACCCGCACGCTGTAGATAGGGCAGAAATTGTTTGCTCTTGTTATAATCCTAGAAAAAAAAGCCAGAGGACTATAAATACAGAAATGAAAAATCAAAAACAGGAAAAAAACTAGAAACATTGGAAAGGGAGGCAGCGGGGAAATGAAGTCGGCTAAAATGAAAACTAATTGCATTTTAAAGTGGGGGGGATAGGTATGTGATAACGGTCCCACCTGTACCCGCCCTGTCATTATACCGCCCCCCCCCAGCCCATAATTCACTATTATCTTCTAACACTTCTAGACGTCCTCAAAAAATCAAATGCGGTCAAAACGTGTAGTTTTTATTGATTTACAAAAGCACAAAAACGTGCTGTCAAACGATTTTAGTCAATTAAAATTTTAGTCAATTAAAATTTTAGTCAATTAAAATCAAAAAAATCCCTAAAATTTAATACAAAACCCAATTAAAACAAAAAAATTTGGAGAAAAATACAATATTAATAATTAAGAGTTTTAGGCACACATACTCCCTGCAGTTCCTGTACACGAACAATCGGCGGGTCTTTGGCCTCTTTGGCAGCCACAGCTTCAATTGTACCGGCAGAACGTAGGCCATGCAGTCCTTTTCGGGTCTTTTCGGCCTTGGCTTCCGCTGCCAGAAGGGCATCATAGCAAGAGGACCGATTTTCATCGTCCTGCCGGTAACGGACTACGGTAGCTAGGCCTTTGGCCACTAGGGCTTCGCCCACATTCCTAGAAAAAAAGCGAAGCGAAAAACAACTAGGACTTTTTGTTGGCTGTATTACTACGCCTTTTGTCTGCTATCACTGTTTACATTAAACGTAGTGCCAAAGTCTGACCAAAAAAATGTTGTAGAAAGCGAAATGGGTTTCTTTATCTCGAAAGCGCCGGTTCAGAAAATATAACTTCATGGTAGCCATCTTGAAGGGCTTTCGAGCTATGAACAAAACAATTTCGCTTTCCACATTTCTTGGTCAGACTCTAGAATAATTCTTCCGTTGATTTAGTCAATTTGTAATAAACCTGTCTTTTCCTTTACAATTAAAAAATCGACACGACATAATGGAAATGAAAATTACATGATATAGTTTACTTTCTTGTTGTTATACACACGTCACATGGAATACACTAAGACTAAAGGCAGCTGTCAAGTTTACAACTCCCACACAATGAACAAAAAATTAATACATTAAATCACAAAAATACGGTTTACAATACAAACAATATATACTTACTGTCCTCCAATAATTACTGTACAACAGGTGCGTTCCCCAAACTGTTCACTAGCCTTCTGAACATAGTCAACGTTCACTTGAACCTAAAAATGCACAAACAAAAACAATACCACAAAAACCCCATCAAAAACATCAAAAAATTTTCATTTTTTTTTACAAAATTCGGTAAAATTCGAAAATTCAGCAAACCTGAAACCCCATATGACCAGCACGAAACAGTAACAGAATTTTATGCAACAATCAAACTCTAGGTATTCACAAAAATATTCTAAAAATACAAAAAATCCCAAAAAATAAAAACAAAAAATTAAATGTTAATTTCATACCTTTTTTCCAATCAACTTTTTCCGCAGAAATTCTCGTGCCTCAAACATGTAGGGAATGTCATAGAGAGGTCTGAACTGTCTAAACTGATTCTCTTTGCCGGGGGCTGAGCTCTGAACACCGGGCGCGTCATCCGCTCTAAAACAGAAAAAAGGAAATTAAAAATGAAAAAATTAGAATTTTGGCTAAGTATGAACCTATAAAGTACAGATGCTTTAAAGATTGCATTGTTCACGAAATTAACAAAAATGATCGCTCAAATACCCACTCCCACCACTTGAAGAGTCTCCCGTGAAAAGCACTCCCCTTAGAGTCCCCATAAAAATCGAAAAGAAAATTAAATCAGTGCCATCATGTTGAATCAAACAAGAATTTCTAAAAAAGTAGTTAACTATTTTTGCTTGGCAAAAACAACAAACAAATTTCTCCGCCCCCCCTCCCCCCTCTAAATAAAACTGCAAAAGAAACGGAAACCACTACATTATAGCAAGAAAATCAAAATTTGCCACCACCACCAACCTGGGGGGTCGAATAGATGAGAGCCAAATCTTTTGATAGTCATTCTCGCCGCGTTTCACCACCAAAGCGTCGCCCATGGCAATCTCAGTGACCTAGAAAACGAAAAACAGAAAAAATCAAAACAATCAAAGGAAATGCCAGCAATGAGAAGTCTATGCTAGTTTCATAGTCAATTTCATATATATATACGTATATATATCAGGATCAAATTGCACCTTGAAATACAACAGAGTATATAATGTATAGTATTAGCTTGCCAGACTAAAACGTTACTAAACCAAAAAATCTAAAAGATTCCCCCCCAGAGCATTAATTGTTAGGGGGATGTATGCACAGTTTTCTTCCTGGGGCCGATGTTATCAAGCATCTCAACCCGGGTTGAAACCTCGACCCGAGTTGAAAAAAGAGGGTCGGATTTGAAAGTTGGGTTGAGTTAGAACCGAATTAACGCTGGAAAAGATAAGTCAACCCTAAAATATTTGATAACATTGTTTTGAGCACCGGGGTTTATTAACCAATCCGAAAATTTTAGGGTTGAACCCAAACATGGGTTCAACTCGGTTTGAACACAACCCACCCACTTTTGATAACACTCGCCCTGGGGGGGGGGTGAGCGGGTTCACGATGCACCCCTCCAACCCCCTCCCCCATCAACTCCAAATCCGAAGACAAAGAAATAATAGGCTTACCTTGGCCTGATATGATTTATTATCAACATTTTGATTGGAGGGTTCATAGGACTTCCAGATGCGCAATCGCTTCTCCTTGGCATGTCTAAAACAAATAATTATTCCGCTTGGTGCTACATTCAATGCAATAAAATTGACAGCTTAAAAACTGTCCAAATATTGTTCGAAATTCTAAGGTAGACATACGTACATACACATTTCGCCGTTGGAAGAAAGCCACAACCAGTTTGAGTTATGACAAAATACACCCACATTTCGAGGCAACTATTCCAATGTTTTGTCAACACTCATGCAATTAGAATCCTAGCACAAAATTATATACAATTTATTTTGCATACCTAGCAACAAAAAAATAAGATCAATAAATTAGAAATAAATCAAAATTAAAATCCAAATTCGAACAATAAAACCAACCTTTCAGCCTCTCTATAGGAGTCAGGGCCGCCCGTAACCAGGCCAATACTCCAGTCTACACATTTGGCCAAGCCTTCACGCAGCAGCACTTCGGCAATATTTCCATTCTACAAAAGATTAAAAACTAAGATCAATTAAAATCAACCAATTAAAAACAAATTTAACAAATATTTTATCAATTAAAATTTTAAGTAAATCCGAATAACCGGGGGAAAGGCGTCTACTGGTTAAATTTGGACAAAACACTGGCAAAAAGTGTCCAGCAATATTCTCTGGTAGGAAAATTCGAGAAGTTTTGGAAAAAGAATAAAGATTTTGCGTACTAGAAAGAGAACTAATTTAGTTTTCGTTGTAACTAAACCAGTACAAAGCACAAAGGAACACTTTGTAGACCTTCAACAACCGTAGAACAATTGCCTCCAGAACAATCAACAGACTGGCATCTAATAAAGTGCATCGAATAATAATTTTACTTAATTTACTTACTTTTATTTGGCAAAAATTGGTTCGTGGGACACTAGATATTGTGTGTTGTATAAAAAATAAAAATTAAAAATTTTAATAAACTACAGAATGTAAAATGCTAACAGAAATCACCAAATAATCAACTCACTGGAAAAACAACAGAGATGAAAAAAGTCAGGAATATTACCGGATGTCAGGCTGGATCCGACAAAATTCTGATTGACACGGATTCCAGGATAATTCAACACATCTCGTTGCATCAGTCGATCCGTGAAAAATTTCGCCTCCTCAGAAGGGCTCGGCTCCGCCACCTTCCCATCCTCTGACCAAAGGTGACACTGGAAAAAAAAAGAGAAAGAAAATAGAAAAACAAATTCAAAAAGAAAATACAAACTGTATATTTTCAATAATACACTGAAATAGCATACAATCAAAAGTCTTGTCCACGAAAACGGTTTGCTATACACATGCACTAATGAAGACAAAA
>JASAND010026922.1:0-68918 GCA_030248195.1 Trissonchulus latispiculum
AGAGAGAAATTTTTAAAACAAACAGGCAGCTAGCAGGGAGAAAGACTTTTGACAGGTTTGAGTCCTCAGTGTGTTATTCCTATGAGCCTGCTAGAAGGGACAGAAAAATTTTTAAAGCAAGCAGGCTGCTAATAGGGAGAGAAAGACTTTTGACAGCTTCGAGTCCTCAGTATGCTATTCCTATGAGCCTGCTAGAAGGCTGCTAATAGGGAGAGAAAGACTTTTGACAGCTTTGAGTCCTCAGTATGCTATTCCTATGAGCCTGCTAGAAGGCAAGGAAGAGAAAAATTTTTCAAGCAAGCAGGCTGCTAATAGGGAGAAAGACTTTTGACAGCTTCGAGTCCTCAGTGTGTTATTCCTATGAGCCTGCTAGAAGGCAGCTAGTAGGGAGAAAGACTTTTGACAGGTTTGAGTCCTCAGTGTGTTATTCCTATGAGCCTACTAGAAGGGTGCTAATAGGGAGACTCATGTCATCTGAAGTACGTAACTACAAATCTTGGATTCCTTAAGTGTTTATTTTCTTCCTTCCATTTCAAGGTTAATACAAAGGTCCAGATGGTAAATAGAAGGAAATGCAAGAAAGGGAGAATTTTAGAAATGTTGGCCAGAATAGAAGAAAGTAGAAAAAATTTGTAGAAATATGTTTGGTCTTTAGAGCCCTGAGCTGGACAGGTAAGAACCGTCATTGGCAAATAGGTAAATAAAAGTTTGAAAACAGTATGAAAATGTTACTTCATATTACTTAATTAGGCATTTAATTAATAAACACTAATTAGGCAGGTAAACAAACTATAGTCTAACAAACTACAGAAATACGTAGACAAATACGTAAGTAAAGTAATATAAGCTAATGACACTGTGTTAAAAATTTAGTACAATGTTACAAAGCTTAAATCAAAGGCAAAATTGGCCAACAGTGACCTTGAGAACATCTGCACCAACGGCTAGGAGAGTTACTTGCATGATTAATGACTTTACCTGTATGATTAATGACCCTATTCGTCAAAGCCAGAATGAAGCCAAAATACCTGTACAAACAGCTCCCATTTGAACTCTCCTATACTACTTTACTATTATTATTATTATTATTATTATTATTATTATTATTATTATTATTATTATTATTATTATTATTATTATTATTAGTTAATCTCGTGACCACCCCTGCCCCCCCTCTAACTTTTGCTAGGGTGGACCGATTGGGCTGAAATTTGAGTGGAGGTTTGAGGTGGGGTGAAGTGTTGACTGAAGCGCTGGGGGCTCCCCCCGTTGCGGTGTGCGAAAGTACTCGAAACGGTGATGCTGCATGTGGTCAAAATTGAAAGTTGCGGAAACCGCCCAATATGGGCTCATTCGAAAGCTCGCGTTGCGTAGATAAAAAGTTGTAATAGGTCCAAGCCGCAAAAATGTACGGATTTTGAGTTACGGAGCTTTAAAGTGGTCAAAAATGGCCAAAATCGACCAAAAAACAAAATTTGGTCACTTTTCAAATAACTTGGTGAATATTGTACTCAAATGGAAGCTCTCGATATGGAGAGTACGAATTCGTATGCTTTGGATCATCTAAACGCTTCTTTTGGGAGATATCGCTATATATAAACGGAAAAAGCAGCAACACATTCTCGCTACTTCGCTTGTTTATTACAGATTAGCTTATGAATTTTTTCTGTGACATTGGTTCATACCAATCTGTTCGAGTCGATGTATGGGCTGAAATATGGTTGTGTCGGAAAAATTTAAAGAGGGGCTTGTGCCTTGAAGGTGTAATTACCCAGTCTCTGACTTCTTGAGAAATTGCACCAAAAACAACCTTCGAACTAGCAAACATTTAAAAATCCTTCAACTTGCAGAAAAGCTACAAATAATTCGGAGGTGGGGTGAGAGTACAGCTAAAAGTCAAACTGTAGGATCAAACGTTCTCTCTTGCTCAAGTGGACGAGGAATCGGTTCGTCTTAATCTACTATAGTTGGTACTGTGCTGCCTTTGAGACAGTCCCTCGTGTTCTGGCCATTTCTTAGCAGCAGTCTTGTTATTTTAAAAAGGAGGGGACGTCATCCGTTGTGATGTCGACCAGGCTTTGAGACTCCTTCTGGCAACTTTGTTGAGTTGTTTTTGGCAAATCTTATGGGGTTAGTTTCCTGGCTAACACTTTGCACCTTCGGGCGATGATCATCACATTGTGATGTCTAATACAGCAAACAACAACAACAACAACAACAACAACAACAACAACAACAACAACAACAACAACAACAACAACAACAACAACAACAACAACAACAACAGTCTTGAACCATTTCAGAGAGTTTAAACCTCATACCTAAGCTCTGACCGTTATAAGATTGGCGGGTTTGTTCACAATATTCCCAACAATATTGTTTGAGTGGCACTGATATCAATGTTAAGTTCATAGTTTTTGACACTATAAGGTCAGCCACCTTCAAATTAATAAAAATCAAACACAATAATAAAAATATATTTTACAAAAAAGTTAGAAAACGACTTAATCACAACCATCTGGGTCGACATGGTTGTCCTGATATAATTTTCTTGCTATCCTGGAAAAGCCTGGAAACATTTTACATTAAAGTAAGACAAAATCCCAGGTATGCAGCAGAAAATTTAAAGACTGAATTTATTTGGTTAATACCAAACTTCACTTCATTCAATGCAAAAATTTTGATTTACAGCTTGGAAATGAATTTATCTTCAACTATTATGAATTCAAATTTTTGTCAATTGTTCACAAAATTTATTGTCTCCTATTTATGATTTTAAGTTTATTTTTTATCCGAGATCTTCAAGAACTTCTCCCTTTGAATGGAGCTGACGAGTGATCATAATGCGGTCAAAGCCTTGCCTTCGCCTAGGGTAATTTCTGTTGCAATTATTCAGCGCCAGAACGCGGACCCCAAGGAAAATTTGGTTTTGCGTTACCCCTCCTCGCGAAAGCAACGGGGGTGTGGCAGTACAAAGAAAAACGTTTATTTTTATCATTTATGACCTAATGTTAAGCTGGAAATTCTTCCCACATGTGGCGCTTCCACCGGGGCTGGTGGTCTGGTCCAGAGATACTGATGCTAAAACCCAAGACGGGAAGAGTCAGGAAGGAAGGACTCCTTGAAACCAGATCCTAGGAGTCGAGAAAGAGCTCCGCTTTTCATTCAGGATTGAAAGTAAACACTTGGCACAGCCGGGGTTCGAACGACCGCTCTTTTGTTTCGAAGCCAGACGTGCTTACCACTACACCACCGAGCCATCAGCTGAACTCCCATATCAGGCTTATCAATTTTTTCTATGCCTGCCTGCCGCTCCCTCAGAAAGGCGAAGAATTTGAAACTTTAGGGTAGCTTTATTAGGCAGAAGCTGAATTGAATTGAAAGTGTTTGAAGAGTGAACTAAGTCTGCTCATGTTGGTTTGCGAAGCGCAGAGCCAAATGTGGGTGTAAAGAGAGATTACTCAATTTTCCCCAATAAAATACACAGATATTGTCAAATTTTGAAATTGAAAAAATGCTGAACGACAGCCGACAACCAGCTAATAATGCTAAAAAATTTAAAACGGCAAAATCGTTATTGTAATTGAAATTGTTAAAATTTCCAAAGGTTTTGGGTTGTGGGGAATTTTAGTGTCATGCCAGCAGTGCAATAAACTAGGTAACTTCATTCGATGGATGGTTTGTTGAAATTAGGAACGAAAGATTTGCAGATTTGCAGTGCGGAGATCGAACCACAGAGTTTCGGATCTTCCGCAGGGCACGCTACCACTGAACTACCCGAGCAGAACGACTACTTTATTATTGTAACTTCTACCGCTAATTTCGATATTTAAAATACTCCTACTCAATTTGTTGATTTGAATTCGACCTCGAATAACCAGGAATTGCAGGTCGGGTCCTCAAATCAAGCAATAGGGCATACATAATATTATTTGTTCTTCAAAGCCGGAAGCCTTTATATCAAATTGAAGAGCTGTAGAACCATATACCATATCAATTGTAACACTTATAGCGCCCCGAGGACAACGTTATAAGCCAAATCTACTGTTAAATTATCACAAAGACACCCAATTCTATAATTCCAAGATCCCAAGTAAGTATCATAAACGACTTCTCTCCACAGAGCGATGGAGACAAGGCCCGGTTGCCAATGTATGAAAGTTTCGAAGATGGGATAAAAAGTTTGAAGTGGAGATCGCACCATCCCTATCTGGATCGTTAGTAGAAAATCCTACCACTGAGCACCTCCGTCGGGCAGTAGGACATCTTAGAAAACTGAATTGAAACTTTGGAAGATCACGTGAAACACCTATATCAAGAGTGATAATAGCACTATATGTAAGAAGAAGAGGAGTAAACCACAGGAGGGTTTCTCTACATTGCATTGCGTAACGGTGCTCCGATCAGGAAGCGCGAATTGGTCCCGTGTGGTAGGGGGTCGTCAAGACAGGCTGATTCGGTAATTTTGATTGGCTGTTGGCGCCCCCTTCCACCAACGGGAACCTCTTTGACTACCTCCTACCAAACGAGGACGCTGTTTAGAAGCAAGCGTGCTTACAATAGTCTTTATACACACACCTTTATTTATACATTCAACTATATTATATTTTACTTTCAACGTGCAACTGTGTGCAATATCTTAACTTTTAATCTTATCTTTAACGCTGCGCGTCGCTGGTTTTCTTCTGACCGTATCAGCCGCTTGCTGGCGTAGTGATGCTTAGGGGGTAGAGTAGCATCCAACATCCGGCTACACAAGCAAAATAGGCGACGCCTTCTTCTTTGACCTTTCGCTGGCAATCTTTGATACAGTCCTCTACATGCTTGGGTGCCCTATGCCGTTGACCGCCAGCGTTGTAGTATATGCCCCCGTCTGTTGTAGTAGGTGTTTCAGTAGTAGATATTTTTAGGGGATAGATTAGCATCCCACAACTGGCCATACAAGAAAAAAAGGCGATGCCTTCCTCTTTGACCCTTCGTGGGCAATCATTAAAGCAATCCTGCACATGCTTGGGTGCCTTGTGCTGTTGGCCTCCAGCGGTGTAGTGCCACTCCTTTGGCGTGGTCGACGTTTCACCCGCCGCCGCTGCGCTACAGATGATGAATTGTACCAACAGAAAGCGTAGCATGACTTAAACCTAAAACAAGGAGTGACTGTTTAAGGTGGTGATTCCTTTTGGAGACATCAACTTTGAACCATTATTACTCATTCATTACTTGGAGTTTTTGCGAACCCAGCTTCATGTCAAAATCTAGGTCAACATACTGTCGTCTTATTGAATACATTTTGGGTTGCTAGAATTTTCTAAGCAGATTTTAAAAGAAGTATAATTTTCCAGACTTTTGCAGACGGAAGTAAATTTTTCATGAGACGTCGGTTACATCATTCGATACCTCTATCAAACAGCTGAAGTCCCGTTTTTAGTTATATATAATGAAATCAGTCTTCGTTGTGGCTAAATTTCCTAAAAAGTATGCGCAACCTGAATTTGTCTACTTTCCCAAATTTGGCAAGTGACCACATTTAACTTTACATTTAAATTTAAATTATTTTAGATTTGCTTTTACCTTTGTATGTCCAAAAACGTTTGATGCAATAATAGCTCATGTACTAACCTGAGTTTCACACGTCCCGTTTTCTTGATCACTTTTGACTTGTAATTAATTAGCTTTCGTTCTTGTGAAGAATTTTTGATTACGAATTTCCCAGGTATTTTGCATAAATATAAAGATTTCGCTAAATACGTGATCAGATCTTGCATTCAATCAATTAAACTTTTGTCTTGTCGCAACTTAGTTTCTAGTTTCCAGTTCTAATGAAATTCAGGCAATTTTAAGCGGAACACGCCCACCGGAAAATCTAGCTGACAATTTCCATTAATAGTTGCCAGAAAGAGCGAAAAACAGACAGCAGAAAACAACTTTTTTATTGGATTTGAAAATAGAACGGAAATTGGAATTACCTAGATGGTTTGAATGACAGTTTGAGAGTTTTAGGTTAGAGGTTTGATACATAGTTATAGAAAAAGTTTGAGGGCAATATAAAACTTTGTTCACAGCAAAGAGGATACTTTGTTCACAGCAAAGAGGAAACCAGGTCACTGTTGGCAAACGCCAAAACTGAACCAATAAAGGCTGGCTTGGTTTGGGGCCCTCTTTCACCGCCCCTGCACGCGAACGGAGCTGAAACGAGAGTAGCTCAATCGTTAGGATAATTATACTTGATTAAAACTATTTTTAATTAATGTAATGGTATTAGTAATTAATTACTATTAAAAGGACCTAATTGGGTCAGTGGCCTATGCTTAGCGCACGCACGTACAAAATATACTAAGGGCCTTTTCCCGCGAGAGTTAAAAGAGAAGAGTTATAAATATTTAACTCTGCAGGCGAGTTAGAACTGTTTAGCTCTTTCATTTTCCCGCGAGAGTGAAAAGAGAAGAGTTAATAAAAATTTTTAACTCGATTAACTGTGGAGGCGAGTTAAAATGAACTGTTCGTGTCCTGTACTTATGCCTATTTAACTTCTGCCTACACTGTGACAAAACTCAAGACTGTACTTATGCCGACACTAATCCTCCAAAACTCAAGACTGTACTTATGCCTACATATCAGTCTGGAAAAAGTGAAAACTGTCCTTCTGCCAACAAATACCGTAATCCTGTCAGTTAGATATAAAATTATGTGAAATTAAATTAAAATTAAAAATACATAGTCAGATACTTTGAAATTTGAACCATTATTACTCATCCATTACTTGAAGTTAAGAAGTCAGCTTTATATCAAAATGTTACTGAACATTTTCTCTTCTTAATGAAAACAACTAAACTAATTTAGGTTTTTCAATTTGTTTTTAATTTTAAGTCTGACATTTTTAACTCTTTTTAACCCAGCAGGGTTAAACAGGGTTAATACACGTAGAGTTAAAATTAACTCCAAGGTTTCATGAAAAGAGTTAATTTTAACTCAACTCTACTCTACTCTACTCTACGCAACTCTTCTCTACTCTACTCTTTCTTAAAACGCCGTATGTCACCGTGATTCCTTGAGTTTTAATACTTAAATTTTCTTGTTACTTTGACAGAAATCTTTATTCTTTTGTTTGTAAAAGGTATAAGTATTACGGTAGGCATTTGTAGGCAGAAGGACAGTTCTGATTAGTAAAGGTCAGATTGTAGGCACAAGTTAAATTTGTAGTTTTGATTTGTAGGCAGAAGGACAGTTTGGAGTTTTGTTATCGCAAAGCGGTAACTTCAAACAGTAGGCAGAAGTTAAATAGGCATAAGTACAGTAAAGCGAACTGTTAAACTCTTTCAACCCTGCGTGCGAAAAGGATCGAATTAATGTTAACTCTAACTCTAACTCTAACACTCGCTGAGTGAAAAGGCCCTAAGAAAGAGCTTTCTTTTGGCACCCCGTACAGATACCATAGGAGAGGTGACAGAGAGGGTGACCTTTGTGAAGGAGGTAGATTACAGCTGTAAGGTCGAAAAATTTCCCCGTGAAATCTTTTCCCCCGAAAAAATTTCACTTGGGAAATTGTTCCCCCCGAAAAATTCTGCCCAGAGAATTCTATCCCCCTGGAAAAATTTCCCAAACGCTTTAATTATTTTCTGTTATGTATTCATTGTAGGAACTTTTAACTTAACTTAAAATTAACTTTTAACTAAACTGTACGTACAACTGTGCTCCTTTAGTATTGGTTCTTCTTTTGACCCCTTGTCACTGTGAAATTGAAAGCACCTAAACTAAAAATAACATTAATAGCTAATCTGTACGAAAGAAGAAAAAGCTAGGATTAAACAGATTAAATGGATTAGCGGTTAATCAAGCTAATGGAAACATTTAATTGGATTAAATTTGTATTTAATCCAATTTCTATAGTGGACCTGTGATCAAAATTTTTTAGTTAACTCTTATGTTATTAAAACCACGGCTAATTGAAAGCTCATTTTAATTAAAATTACTTTATTTTATTTTATATGATTTGTGGCTGTTTTAATAGCTTTTCCTTAAAAACTAGAAATCTTAATCCTTTAATCCGCATGTTGAGTTTTTAACGAACACAATTTTCATTCTTTAGGCCCTGCTTCGTTAAAGATTGATTTTAATCCGTCTTTAATCCGTTTTAATTAATCTTCAAATCTTCTGCATCTTCAACTAGTCTTTAACCCTCGTGCGTCTACATGAATTAAATGGTTTGAAAGTTGATGGATTAAAAATTTTAATCACCTTGTCTTTACTGATGGATTAAACGAGATAATTTTAATCGGTTTAATCCTCGTGATCAAGCAATAAAGAAAAGAAACACCTATTAAAATTTTACTCCGGTTGATTTTGAATCCTTTTAATCCAACCATTTTAATCTTTAAAGAAATACTGCCTAAGTGATATTACTGAAACAGGATTTAATTAAAATTTCAATTCTGGATTTTAAGCGAGATTAAACTTAAAGTAGAAAATTATGAATATAAAAATAAATGTAATCTAAGCCGTCTAAGGTTGTGCCGTTTAATCCGAGCTTTTGTTTCTTCTATACGGACTAATTTTGATGAAACATATTTTTAATTCAGGTATGCTTAATTTGCTAAATGCTAAATTTGCTAAATGCTAAAATATTAAACTAATTGGATACGTAACATGAATATAAATAAAAAGTTTAGTAACTCCTACTATGATGAATACATCCAGCACAAAATAACTGCATTAGGGAATATCTTTCGGGGGGGAAAGAATTCTCTCCTGAAATTTTTTCGGGGGGGGGGAAGGTTTCCCTAGGGAAATTTTTCCGGGAGAAAGATATCACGGGGAAAATTTTCCCTGTGTCTTCGGCATCGTTTTTGGGCACAAGATTTCGATCTAAGGCCGGGCTCAAACCCAAACCGTTTTGTTTAGTACACCGACACCGACGCTCTGCTGATTCAGCCACCCAACCCAGGCACAATCTCAAACTATGGAACGACCAAAAAATGTGTGTACAAATATCGACCGTTTATAGCAGATTAACTTTGAAGCAAACCCCTACATACATTTGGAGAATAGTCAGCAACCCAAGATTAAGAAAATCCAGAAAAATCCGGAATTCCTTGTTTCACTCACGGAAAATCTAAAATTTTGAATTTTTCTCCCAATTTTTATTGTTACCAAAATTTGTTTTAACAATCGAAAACAGCTGGTCCTTGCTTCGCACGAAAATGAACCCAAAAAATTCTCAAAATATTTGAATTTAAAGATTTTCTTCAATACCCACAAGATGGGTATCATTCGAAAGCTATTATTGAGCTGAACAACTTTTGTAGTAGAGCAAACTCTTGAAAATGCACTCAACTCCCGGAATTCGCCAAAACTAGATTTTCCGAATACTAAAACTTTTCTCCAATACCCTCAATATGGGTGTCATTCGTAAGCTCAACAGCTAAGCAAGCAAGTAGAAAATTCTTAAAATCCGGAATTCCGGGAATTGTGCATTTGCAAGAGTTGGTTCTATTAAAAAGGTTGTTTAGCTCGATAAGAGCTTTCGAATGATGCCCATCTTGTGGGTGTTGAAGACAATTTTTAAAATCCGGAAATTTTGATATCCCGAATTTCGAATTCGGAAATTGGGTACAGTTTCGTGAACAGCTTGTAAGACCAAAAAACTGTGAACCACCTGCTATATTCGATTGTAAAGACAAAATTTTGACAGCGATAAAAATTGGGCGAAAAATTAAATGTTTATACATTTTCCGTGAATTTCAGAATTTTCTGGATTTTCGAAATCTTAGGTTTCTGAGGATTCACAAAATATTGTACATTGTTGAAATTTACTCCAAAAGTTAATCTGCTATAAGCAGCCAAAGTATGTACACACATTTTTGGTCGTACTATAGGCTTAAATTTTAATTATAACCCAATCTGCAGTGACGTTTTCGAGGATTAGAAAACACGTGCAACCATTTTGAAAAAGGGTATAACAAATGCCAAAACAGCCCAGGGAAATTCAGAAGACTAAATGTATGTTACTGACAAACTTCACATCTACTGTTAATGCAATGCAAATTTACGACTCATGCGTTGAATTCACACATAAAATTAAATGAAAAATTTTCCCCATCATTATGCAGGCTCTAATTTTGCCGATTTGGCTGTTTTAGCAATTCGAATTCGGATTGTTTTAGCTTGAACGTCACATCTCATTCATTCAGGTCACATCAGAACTGGTCACATCCAGCTGAAATCCGGAAATCAGGAAAAAATAAGGGAAATTGTGTGGAATTACATTGCTGACCCAACATAGTCGTAGCCATGATAAATTTACACTCATGACCGTCTCGTGTGGCCCACTCAGAAATATTCAACATGCTATTTCTAGCAATATGCAAGCCACGAATGCCAGATATTAAATTTTTCTTAAAGGCCAGTCTGCTGTCAGCATATGAGTCAAAGGAAAATCCAGACTGAAGTTCTAAACTTTAGCCACCTTCGCCACCTTTGAACCAACTGGGCCACATGAGACACCAAAGTTTACATTGCTGAATTCAGTTAAGTCTGTCAGCGTGAAACTGTTGAATTACGGCGAAACTCGACTTATTCTGCAGTTTTTCTGATATTTTCAGGAATTCTGTAGAATTTCGTCTTCCGTTCAGGAAAACTGTGGAATTATGGTTAAACTTGAATTATTCAACAGTCTAAGCTTTAAGATAATGTTTATCTTTACCCACTTTCGCTACATTGGTGTTGCCGAAATATTGGATCAAATGGTGGTAGTCTTCGAAAAAACTAATTTTCTAGTTTTGAGAAACCCATATATCAATATATATCTGATGAAAGCTGACACCTAGCGGTGCTGTATATCCAATCAAAAACTTTTGCTTTGAGCGAGTCGCAGGTAACAGCCAGCCAAAGTTGCAAAAACGGACAAAGATCAAGAGATTTGAAAATTGAAAAATTTAACAACTGGAGTATTTCTTAACCCTATCCTTATGTATTTAAAATTTAAAACTTGGTATATAGGGTTTCCACTTCAAGGCATGGGAAATATTTTCCTAAACAGTCGTGGTTCCAGTATTCACCAATCCTTTCGGACATGTTTAATGCGGCGCTCTTTGAAGTTACATAAAATATTTCAAAAATTTCCTTAATAAGGAGAAAACTCTCACCACGCCGCTTCAGAAAATATATTCTTTCTGGTAGCATCTTGAAGTGCTTTCAAGATACAAGGAATACAGTTTCACTTTCTACATTTTTCAGTCAGACTTTAGACTTTTGTTTTATGCAAGCTACAATTCAGCCTAAATTCACCACTTCGATAGATAGATGCGGGTGGGAGAATATCAGGATTTCGTTTCTGGACAAACAAGACGCAATTGTTCGTGCACCGCAAACCGGTTATGACCGGTCGTTTGCCTGGGATTTGGAAGCAAAAACTCGGGACTTGGAACTTATGTGTTTAATGAGACGCTTCTCCACATTGTCGAAGTCTATCAGATCAAATTAGACTGATTACTATTAGTTGATCCGCTGGCACGGTAGTGGCGAATATGAGATTTAAGAATACAGGTAAACTAAAATCCCACACATAGTTTGATGGATCACGGCCGAAAAACTCTAATCAATTGTTGCTCTTGACATTAGTAACATTGCTTCCCCACCCTTCAAGTTATGTTTAGATAAATTCCAAAATTTGTATTAGAATAGCCACGTTTCCTCTATGTCTTCACATAATGTACACAGATATATTTTTATTATTTTTGCTATGTTTATAATATTGCGCTCTATTTTTATTTGTTTTCTTGGTGAGCGCTTGTTTTCCTTTTTCTCTTCTTGTGGTTTCTATTTCTATTTTGCTTATTGTAACTTTCGATAATGGCTACCAATTCTTAATTTCCGGTTACTTTTATAACTTTATGTTTTCTGTGGCAGCTAAGTCACTAGGTTCCTGTTAGTGTTAGTGCTAATGTATTTGAACGCGTTTTGATACTTTAAAATAGAAGCGAAGCTTGAGCTGCTCAAATGTTGTTTATTTTTCAAATTGTCTGGATTCTGCAAATCATAACAATACTTTTGTCGGTATTTAATCAGCTAAACTAGTGACCATAATGTTTGGTTCTTCTCGTCCCACGTTCCTTGAAAACTATAGATTGAATTTATTTAGTTTGTCACATAGGTTTTCATCTTCATAAATTTATTTATTCTCACCAGACACTCTCAGATTCCCATGAATCCACCAATCGCATAATCTCCTACAACGAATTGCAGAAAGTCATCAAGAATCAACCGACTGAACAAAATATTTATATAAGTGCTTTCAATCCACACTAGTTGCATTTGAATTACAAAGAGTCGTTCGTTCTGCCGGAAAGGTAAACGTTGCATTAGTTTCCACTTTAGTATTTATTGAAATAAGTTCCTTGAGTTGTGGTCAGTAAACAAGCGGAAGTAATCTGCGTACCTATCAAAATATTTTGACTCCGGACGAATGACTGAATTTCTAGGTATCTCTTACTTGTACATCCTTGTACCATAAACTGCAAAAATGCTACGGAGGACTACCAATCGTGTCGAAATGTTGCTTCTTTTGTTGTTCTTGTGTTTTCGTGTAACAAGACATTGTGGGATGTTGAAATTTTGTGAAAATTCATTGTTAACCTCCGGTTTACTGCCCGACACTAAACGGGAAATTAGAGAGGCTAATCAATTGCATGCTACACGGGTGCTATTATGTCAAGAAGATAGAATCCTTACTTAAGATTTGATAGAAAATAAAGAAGACTTTACTAAGAAGACTTACAGACATTTAATAGGCAATAAATGGTATTACCAATAAAGCACATACATATGAAAGGGAATCAAGCCTGCGGGCGACTGCTCTGCCGTTTACGTGCAAGGGATGTGTCGCCTTGCAATACATAGAGTATTCCAGCTAGCATACTCCTGTGCATTATGTACTGTTGGCAGTTAGAAATTGCAAAAGCTGGCCCCTCAGCCTCATCTAAATCTTATTGAAACCTCCTAATTTGCTCTGCTATGGTGGCATCTCTTGCACTATATCACTGGGACATTGGGATTAATGTAGTGTGGCGTAAAAGATATTTAACATTTAGTCTAATCGTTGTTCAGTCTGACATCAAAAACGATTAAATGGAGCCATTGCATTGAAGACACAGCGCGACGATTACCCCATTCATTGATACATCCAGGATGAAAGTGGTGCATACAACATTCCAAAGTAGCTGATTCATGAATGTATACGCCTGCGAAATTCAACAGACCTGAGAACTTGACACCGGCTTTATGATAACTGAGGAGCGCGGAGGCCCTTGTAATTCCAAGCAAGACGAAGTGTAGTTCTTTCAAAGTAAGGGACTACGACTAGGACAGTTGTTAGGCATATTAGTAGATGTATCCATACTCGTCGGCATTCCACGGAACAAAGACCACAATGACAAGGCTTTCAAATAATTGTCCTTGTTATTCGTAATATTGGAGGTGTTATGTAAGGTTATATGTTGCATTAATCTGGCAGATTATGAAAAGTTCCACTAACGGAATTTCTTGCTACCTGTTCTCCGTTAATAGAAATAGAAACGGTAGCCCCAGTAGGAACATTAAGATTCACTGTGTATATAAATTTGTCAACGTTTATGAAATTGGACGGTATTATTATAGTAAGAAAAATTGACAACAGTAAAGAATGTTTGCAATAAAATATAAATTTACATACAGAAATATAAGTTTTCACAATCATTTGTCTGAATAGAAATTAGCAGTAATATAATAATATTTAATAATAGGTAATATTAAATAACTTTCACATATTGTTTTTCAAGATAAAGGGAAATCAAGAAGAAAGCTTGACAATAGCATAGAAATAAATTACAGTTCATTGACAACAAATTCGTGACAGCCCACCGATCAAATTTACAAAAATTGAAAATTGCTTGCAAAACAACGTAAACTAAGACAACCTGATATCAAGCGGCACTAGTTATTTAACAAGTAATGAAATATAATTTCCTTGCGCGCAGGCACGTCGTATTCCAATTACTGGAAACTTTATCGGCCCCTTTAGTCTTGTTTTAAGATTGGCTTTTCTATTTTACTCCCACTTTGTTTTGCCAGCCTGACAACAATACCTTTGATGCATTAACAAAAGCACCAATTATTAATTGACGGCAGTTGTTTCCAAGAATATGACGCGCCTGTGTGCTTTCAAACAATATCGCTCGCAGCCTGCAACGTTATTTCATACCATATTGAATAACGAGTGCCACTTGATATCGGTTTTTCAGAAAGGAACGCTAAATTGTGTTGCAAGCGTTTTCAATTCTTATAAATTTGATAAGTGGTCTAGCACAAACTTGTTGTCAATGTACTGTAATTTATTTCTGTGCTAAGGCCAAGCTTTGTTCTTTGATTTATCTTGTGAAACTTCATAATCTCTGAAAATTGTTAAATATCCTAGCATTGTTAAATTTCTATAGGACAGATAAAGTCAAAACAACCACAAGTCCACGGATCCTGGAGGATACGATGATATCACAGTCAGAGAAATGAAAATCAAACGTGGACACCCAAAGTTAGACCAACCTTAATCACGCAACCGGTTTCGATGCTCCGCCGGGGGCATCTTCTTCAGGCGATTCTTCACACGCTGCTGTCGTTCCGGGTCAGATAGCGGGGGATCCAATTTCGGGAGGGAAGGAAAATTTCAAAGTTCTCTAGGATTGGGGCTCCAGTTTCCCGTCTGACCCCTGGAGCCCCTACCCTAGAGAACTTTGAAATTTTCCTTCCCTTGGTGGAGCATCGAAACCGTTCGCGTGATTAAGGTTGGTCTGACTTTGGGTGTCTACGTTTGATTTTCATTTCTCTAATTGTTAAATTTCTAATCAGATAAATATTTGTGAGAATTATATATTTCTGTACGCAAAATTTGATTTCATTGCAAACATGCTTTCATGTCGTCTATTTCTCTTACTCTAATAATACCATCCAATTTCGTTAACGCCGACAAATTTCTCTGAACAGTGAAACTTGATATTCCTACTGGGCCTACAGTTTCTATTTCTATTAACAGAGAACAGTAGCCAGAAATTGAGTCAGTGGATTTGTTCCGAATTCTGCCGGAGTTCTGCAGGAATATGCTGCATTATCCTCCAATATTGCCGCTAACAAGGGCAATTCTTTGAACGATTTGCCTTTGCTGTCTTTGTTTCGTGGGAAGCCAACGAGTGTGGGTACATCTACTAATAATGCCCAAACACCCTCTCTATCGTAGTCCCCACCTTTGAAAGCACTACAGCTAAGTCTTGTATGTAAATTTCGATTTTGTTGCAAACTTGCTTTCCTGTTATCATTTTTTTCTTACTATAATAATACCATCCAATTTCTTAACGTTGACAAATTTCTCTACACAGTGAATCTCAATGTTCCTACTGGGTCTACCGTTTCTGTTTCTACTAACGGGTAACAGAACAGGTAACAAGAAATTTCGTCAGTGGAATTTTTCCGAAATCTGCCAGATTAATGCAATACGTTTACTGCAGAATCCTCAAATATTGCCAATAACAAGGACAATTCTTTGAATGCCTTGTCTTTGTTGTCTTTGTCCCGTGGAAAGCCAACGAGTATGAGTACATCTACTAATAATGCCTCAAACACCCTCTCTGTCGTAGTCCCGTCCCGTTTCAATGCAACGGCTTCATTTAATCGTTTTTGATGTCGACGGAACAACTATGATACTAAAGTGAAATATCATTTACACCCAAGTTGTTTCGTTTCTTTCTATTCGGTGCATCTAAAATGAATCTATCTTGTATCGAACACTATTAATGCGATTCGCTGACTGTAGCCTCTTTACCTTACATAATCATTGTTAGCCTTGCGAATATCGTAAATCCGGTATCGCACAATTACAGTCAGTTAATGAGGTTAAATTTACGAAATTGAGTGAAACCGGTATTTATAACGTATTTATTAGGTATCACGTGTTATCTAAGGCTCATTCTTATGATTTGGCCAGTTTTTCAAAAACCCATGAAAGTGATAGCACTGATGTGTTAATTTATTGCAGACCTTACATACCAGTTACCACCCATGTATTAGGGTTAAGTTTATTATGGTGGGTTCTTATCCCTGGCTAAACAATGCTGCCTTCTGTTTATCAGTTTCTTTGACAATAGGACGAGTCCGTAGGGTTGGTAGCCATCACTGACCAACTCAAGTCTACAAATCAAACACTACAATCAAGCTGTATTTTTAGAATCCCTATTCCAGAGCGCGAACTACCTGAGACCAATTTGTTTAAGTTTTTGCAATGACTTGCCATGTACTTGCTTGCGGTGTTTTGCATACTTCGGCGTTGTTTGCAATTTTCCATTGCGATTGAATACAATGAATTATGCAATTCTAACCTGTGCTTACGGAAACGGAATAATCCGTTCCCTTAAGCCAAAGATATGGAAAACTGCAAATTAACTGTATCCGTTACAGCAAAAATAAAGTAAATAAGCCACTAATTAAAGCACAATTAATGCGCACTAGATTAAGCCCAATGTTCCTATAATATATTGCCAGAGCTGCCCCTCAGCTGAGCCAATTAGGAGGTTTTCAGATTTAGCTGAGGCTGAGGGGCCAGCTGTTGCAATCTACCACTACCAGGAGTACATCAAGTAGATTATTTTGTTGATATAATTGCACCCGTGCAGCATGCGATCGATTAGCCTCCGGTGACCCACAAATTGTCTGGTTTCTGGAAAACATTTGATTGTCACTTCTGGATTTGGGCTGAGAATCCGGAGATAAGCACCGGTACCCTATAACCTTCTGCAGGTAGGAGTTCACTCCAGGGGACAGTTTACACTTTATTTTCAATTTATTATGAAGCCATCAACTGAAACGAGTTGCAGAAAGTCATCAAGAATCAACCGACTGAAGAAAATATTTATATACGTTGCGTATATTCTACAGCTGTTGCGTTTGAATTGCTGATAATTTTTGCTGATTCGTTTGCGTATTAAGAGTCGTTTTGCTGATAATTTTCAACATGTGTTTAAGTGAAGCAAGACTCTTTGGTATTTAGCAGTTTGTGTAAATTCATAGCAAAATCCGATTAGGAAAGTAGGAAAGTTGGAATTTTGTTGATTTTTCCGTTTTCGGAAAGCCAAGCTAGGGGAATTTTACTGTTTGTGTTTTTAGTGTGTTTGTTTACAGTTAACGATGCTGTCGTATTTTCTTGTGAAAGATCGTGAATTTGGTCACGTGTCCGGAGTCAGCATTATTTGACAGGGTAGACGTACTAGACGTGTGCACCTGAGCTTTTAGTATACGTTAAAAGATAGCAAACTATTTTTTCTTTTTTAACACTCAGAGAAGCTCTTAGTATTACACCTAAATTGCATAAATACAAATTGTATTGTGTATTGTAATGGGTTGCAGGAACATTACATATTAAATTGCAATTGCAATATTTACCTTAACATTTTTCTTCCTTCGTTATTTTTAACCAAATCTAATAATTTCAAAACTATTTTATCAACATCTTCTTTTCTAAAATTCAAATAAGAGCGAAACTACATGAGCTTCCCGAATTATCAGTTATTTTTTATTCATGGTTATTCATAAGCATTCTGCCGTTCTTTGAGCTTATGGCTTAAACAGAGTTCGGCCATCAGAAAAACTATGATTTTTATTGTATTGAAGTGTTTCCAGCCGCCCAATCTTCTCCAGTCAAGTACAGGTAGTGTTACCCCTACTATTCCAGAGAGAATGTAATTAAGCATTTTCATAATTTTAACATAAACATTTAAATTTAGTCAATACGTACTATCGCTCCAGTAATCGCAAAACAAAACCAGTCACTTTAGTTTTAACTAACCAAACAATCTAACGCTTTGGATGGGGAATATGATGGCTTCACTTGCATTAAATCGAGTCACATCCTTTTCGAGAGGAACTTGTGCAATAATGTTTGGGAAGATTATGTTTAATAATTGCTACTACGTATTCTACATCAGCAAGAACTATAGCTGAAAAACCGTTTTTGGCGTAGGAACGGGTCCGCTGGAAGAGTGGCAAATGACTGCAATTTGTTATTCAGTCACTTTCTACAAGACCATTTTTCCAACTTTAGCCTAATGTTTTTTGGCTAAGCGTTAATCACTTCGTAGAAAATCTATCTGCGGACTGTGTTTCAAATGTTGCAAGCGTTTGGAAAGAATATAAATTTCGTCAGTAAACCTTGGTTTTTCGAAAAATTAGTAAACCTAAACTGATAAGTTTCAATGCAATTACTCCAGATTCAGTCTTATGGAATCAAACACTTGTGACAACATTGAAGTTTATTTCAGACGAAGGCTTATCATGAATTATCTTGTCAGTTTGCTGTCAGTTGGAGTCATCCTGCTAGCTGCACAGGTGTCGTCTAGCCCAGAATTACTTCCTGAGCCCTACAGAGACGCCTATGCAAAGTGTTTAAAGGATCCAAAGCTTTCTGGGAAAAACGCTTCAGATTGGGACCTGTCGGACGGTTACTTTCTGTTCGCGTGTGTGTTGAAGAAAACCAATCAACACCCCATTATGTCGAAAGAAGAATTTACGGAATTTGTAAACCAGGTTGATCCTCAAGCTTAAGAATAATACATACAAACAAGAGTACAATACAAATAATACATTGTTGTGATGAAAGTAGTAACTCGGCTACATGCTTTATCAAAGTTCCTTAAAAGCTAAAAAATACATATTTACAATATAAATGAGTGATGAATACTGAAAGAAATTGCGAGGAAACTTGATTTTTTGTTTAACTCAACCTTCGAAAACCAGATATAATTTCTCAAGCTGCGAAAATATTAAAAACTCAGAAGTAAACCTTAAAACTGTTCACAAAATTTTTTTAATTGTAAAAAATATGTATTCAAAACCTCTAAATTATTGTCCACCGATCTGAGCCAAGTCGAAGTAAATTATAATAATTATAGTCAACAATTAATTTAATTTTAACCTCTGAAGATCTAGTATTTCTCGAACCGGCAGTTTACAACCTTTTTCCTGCTGCGCCCCAGCGAAGCAGGTCACTTATGTTTGCTCTGCCTTTGTATATCCATGTGCTTCCATACAAAATTTATAGCTTTTACATAAATGCACATCGATAATGCTTTAAGATAGTGAAAGCATGATTTACACGTAAATGTTCAGTTTTTGATGTATTGTGTAAATACGCTTTCAATTTTTCACAAAATTACGAACTGTAGTAAGAAACAGCCAACCGGTTCTAAGTTTCAACTGGCAACAACTGTGTCAAGATCAGCTTCTTGCAGACCTTTCATCGTAGTTTCATAATGACAACTAAAGCCATTTGGATAAGAATTTTTCTCACAGGTCACGTAACGAAAGAAGAATTCAATCTCAGGCAAATTTTGTTAATTTCTAAAACTGGGTATTTGCAGTCCATGATACCTTATTTTGGTAACTTGCTCTCCATAGCAGTAGCATCTTAAGGTATTATGTTATGTGGGATGGCTACAAGTACCAGTCACGAAAGCTTTTTGGACAAACCTAACAAACTAGTAATAATAAACACAATGAAGAATATTCTGCTGCGCAGCAGGCCTACAATTAGGCTAAGTGTTACTGAGTCCACATTTACCTTTTTCAGACACTTTTGCTTGTTTGCTATATGATAAAATAAACAACCGGTAAACACCAGAAAGACATAAAGACTTGATACTGCTTGAGAATTTGTTTATCAAACTAATAGCGTTAGCGTTATTGGGATCAACTTTGGCTGCATCGTACAACTTATTATTAACGACACTTAAGGTGGTGATTCCCTTTGGTCACATAAAGTTTGCACCATTATTACTCATTCATTGCTTGGAGTTAAGAAGCCATTTTTATATTAAAATGCAGCGTGACATTTTATCTTTTTAATGCATACCATGAAACTAATATTTGTAAAATATTTTTAACACATTTTAGAAGAAGTATAATTTTCCAGATTTTTGCAGACTCAAGTAAATTTTTTTGGGAGACATCGGCTATATCATTCGGTACCTCCATCAAATAGCTGGGGACGATTTTTATTTATTGTGAAAGCGTTCTTCGTTATGGAAAAACAAGCTGAAATCTGTGCGTAAACTGTATTTTGCCTACTTTTTCCAAATTTGTCAAGCGATTACTTTAGCTAGAAAGCAGTAATCGGGGCAACTAAAAAAACGTCCCTGGGTATATTTCTGCAGAGCACATGTGTTAAGTAGCAGCCCTCCAGCTTGCATGGTGAACGCTCCACAATCTTTGGAAAAAATTGGTCGTGTTTTTGCAAAACCTACATTTTTTATGATAGCAGCCTACGGGATAGCTGTTGGAAGACGATCATGCATCGGATAAGTTGCCCCTATGAGACCTTCAGATCGACGCTCTTAGTTTGATTTTACGGCTTGCATAGTTAAGGAATGATGGATTATTTGATTTCTGCAAAAATGCCAAGTTTTCGACGCCAAAACAAGAAAATTGGCTGTATCTCACGGTAGAGAAAAGCTAGAACGTTGCTTTAAAAAGCAAAAATATGAAGCTCAATGCGATCTTTCGAACTATATTCATAACTGTATAGCTGCTGCCAAACTTTCAGAAACTTGGAAGAACCGCCCTGACCGGAAATTTCGAATTTTTGAAGTTGCGCGGAGGGTGTTAGAACGCTAAAAGAACCTATTTCGGAAAGTTTCGTCGAATTTCATCCTGATTTATGCTGCCAACCAACAATATATGCCCAAAGGGGATCACCACCTTAAGTGGGTCCATGTTGTGTTTATGTTTTCAACCATTTCGATTTCACTCATTTATACTCGTTTCATTGTCAAGCTTTATTTAACGTGTTTACAACATTTAACTTTTTAAGCTTATTTCAGCGGAGTATTTTTTGCTACTTGTTCGTTCCATATATCACATTTGTTACCTGAGTTGAGTACACTTACGCTACGCACGCACGCAGTTGATCGTCTGCACAGGGAGAGGTAGTAACTAAGAAATTATCATATCTATCAAACAGTTCAGGAATTGTACGATAAATGGGTTAACTGATTTTGCTTACTCCACAGATGCTGTGGTGGAAAACTGACGAACCCGTTGAGACCCTGGTCAGTGCTCACATCCAAAAACAAAACTGTTTGATTGGACTGGTTTAACCCACTGGTTAACCCAACCGCGAAATTCTGGATTAACCCCGTAATGGGGCCTAACCCGAGTTATGTAGTTTTAACAACATTTTGGTAGAACCGTTTTTGGGCACCAAATTTCGATCTAAGGAGGGGCTCAAACCCACACCGTTTTGTTTAGTACACCGAAGCTCTGCGGATTCAGCCATCCTACCCAGGCACAATCTCAAACTATACCAGGACCAAAAAATGTGTGTACAAATTTCGACCGTTTATAGCAGACCAACCTTTGGAGCAAACCTCTACAATGTATATATTTGCAGAATCCTCAGCAACCCAAGATTTCAAAAATTCAGAAAAATCCGGAATTCCTTGCTTCAAAAGGAATAAGGGAAATTGTATGAAATTAGGGGAAGTGGCCCACGTATGGGCAAATCCTATTTAACCACATAGAGATAGGGAAAAACGTTTCCTAATGAGCACCTGGGTTCCTAATATGAGCCAAGTAGCCCAAATGTGAGCACACGCTTTATCTTAGCGGCAATATCAAAGGAAATCAGTCAAAACGTTATAACAGTAGATTTTAAGTGCAAAATTACTTGTGTTGATGTTGTCACTCCGAAGCAACTGATAGTTAACAATTCTACTTCCTTAACTTTAATCAGTAACATTTGATAACTATTAGCCATTAACTGTTAATAACTAATAACTATTAACAATTAATAAGTACTGTCAACTATTAACTAGTGATTAAATAAATAATTAATGACCATAATCAATTAATAGATGATACTTTTTAACTTCTCGAAGCTTTTTAAAAGCAATTCTACAAGTAAAAGTTGTTATGAGGTGCTCAAGTGAATCCTGTATAAAATGTCGGTTTTCTAACAAAATTTCTGTCGAATCTTAGTAAACTTAAATTATTATCACTATTGTAGATAAAATTTGTAAGTAAAGGTTTCACTACTTGTAAATTAAAAAATCATTATTTGCATGTAAATAGCCAAGTTTTACATATAAACAGCCTATTGCCCATTTTTGGGCACCGGTACATCTTGGCGTGCCCATATTAGGGCTCAAAATAAAAAATGGTACCAAAAATAGTTGTCCTGCATAAAATTTTTTACAGAAAGGACATAAGCTTTGACTTTTCAGGAGTACAATCTACATAGATTAATCTATAGAATGATACTAAGTTTTGCAAAATTGACCGAACTGAAGCCGAGAATCCTTGAGATCGAAAGAACGAAAACACGAAACGACGTTTTCCTTGTCTTCGAAAAAAACTAATTGTCAAGTTTTGAGAAACCCATATATCTATATATATCTGATGAAAGCTGACACCTAGCAGTACTATAAATCCAATGAAAACATTTTCCTTTGAGCGAGTTCCCAGTAATAGCCAGCCAAAGTTTAAAAAGCTGACAAAGATCCAGAGATTTAAAAATAGAAAAATTTAACAGCTGCAACATTTCTTAAGGAACCGTGTCAAAAATAAAATCGTGTACACGATGAAATTTACACTAATTTGAAACGTGTTATTTCAAGTTTACACGAATTTGACACGTTTCTTTTTGTGGCAGTTTTTGTCTATCTTTTTCTGCTTTCCGGCAGAAACAGCTTCTTGTTAGTTTGATCACTTGGAACTTCGTACACAAAAAGTTAAGTCAAAGGTTTTTATTTCCATTATTACAACAGTGGCTTGCTTTCTTGACCGAACTAGCCTACAAAAACTTCAAAAATGTTTATATCAAAGCATGCCGCTTACACGATTTTAACACGGATTAAATCGCGTAAATGAATCGTGTACACGACAAATTTCAAGCACCATTTTTGACACGGTTCCTAACCTTAACCTTATGTATTTCAAATTTAAAGTTTGCTATATAGGGTTTCCAGGCTTCGGAAAAATTTTCCTAAACTGTCGTGGTTCCAATAATTTCCGATCCTTTCGGACATGTTTAATGCGGCGCTCTTTGAAGTTGCAGAGAATATTTCAAATTTTTTAATGGGGAGAAAACTCTCACCACGCCGCTTCTGAAAATACATTCTGTTTGGTAGCATCGTGAAGTGCTTTCAATTTACAAGGAGAACAGTTTCGCTTTCTACATTATTCAGTCAGACTCTAGACTTTTGCTTGATTCAAGCTACAATTAATGAATGAATGAATGAATCCTGATATTCTCCCAGCCGCATCCATCTGTCGAAGTGATGAATTAGAAAGCAATTTTTCCAAAAAATTGGAAACGGCACAGAAGGGTGCACAATAAAGTCATTAATACTTGGATTTAGTTTGGGGGCCCCAGCTGTTGTCATCAAGCCCAGCTTTCTAATTCATCACTTCGACAGATGGATGCGGGTGGGAGAATATCCGGATTCAGTTTTTTGGACAAACAGGACTCAATTGTTCGTGCACCCCAAAACGGTTTTGACCGGCCTTATGCCTGTGATTCGGACGCAAAAACTCGGCACTTGGAACTTGTGTGCTTAATGAGACGCTTCTGCACATTGTGGAAGTTTATCAGATCGAATTAAACTGATTACTATTAGCTGATCCTCTGGCCCGGTAGTGGCAAATGTGAGATTTAAGAATACAGTTAAACTAAAATCCCACACATAGTTTAAGGGATCAGGGCCGAAAAACTCTGATCAATTGTTGCTCTTGACTTTAGTCCCATTGCTAGCAAACGCTTCAAGTTACGTTTAAATAAATAGCAAAATTTGGACTAGAATAGCCACATTCCCCTCCCCATGTTTTCACGTAACTGTACACAGATATATTTTTAGTATTTTTGCTATGTTTATATTTATTGCGCTCTATTTTTATTAATTTTCTTGATGCGCGATTGTTTTCCCTTTCTCTTTTTGTGGTTTCTATTTCCATTTTGGTTGTTGCAACTTTCGATAGTGGCTACCAATTCTAACTCCACTATCCGGTAAGTAGTCTAAATTGCCGGTTACTTTTATAACTTTATGTTTTGCTGTGGCAGCTAAGTCACTAGATTCCTTTTTGTGTTAGTGATAATGCATTTCAACGCGTTTTTGATACTTTGAAAAAGAAGCGAAGCCTGAGGTGCTCAAACGTTTAGTTTTCAAATTGTCTAAATCCTGGAAAACGTAAGAATACTTTTGTCGGTATTTAATGAGCAAAAATAGTGACCATAATGTTTGTTTCTTCTCGACCCACGTTCCTTGAAAACCATAGAATGAATATATTTAGTTTCTCACAGACGTTTCATACTTTTATGCATACGTTTTACATACGTTTTATTTATTCTCACCAGACACTCTCAGATTCCCATGAAACCACCAACCGCATAACGAATTGCAGAAAGTCATCATTAGAATCAACCGACTGAACAAAAGATTTATATAAGTGCTTTCAATCCACACCACTTGCATTTGAATTACGAAGAGTCGTTGTGCCGGAAAGGTAAACGTTGCATCAGTTTTCACTTTAGTATTGAATGAAGTAAGATCGTTGAGTTGTGGTCAGTAGGCAAGGCGAAGTAATCTGCGTACCTATCAAAATATTTTGAATCCGGACGAATGACTGAATTTCTAGGTATCTCTTACTTGTACATCCTTGTACCATAAAGTGAAAAAATGCTACGGAGGCCTACCAATCGTGTCGAAATGTTGCTTCTTTTGTTGTTCTTCTGTTTTCGTGTAACAAGACATTGTGGGATGTTGGAATTTTGTGAAAATTCATTGTTAACCTCCGGTTTACTGCCCGACACTAAACGGGAAATTAGAGAGGCTAATCAATTGCATGCTACACGTTTGCTATTATGTCAAGAAGATAGAATCCTTACTTAAGATCTGATAGAAAATAAAGAAGGCATCGTACTTTACTAAGAGGACTTACAGACTTTTAATATCCAGTAAGTGGTGTTACCAATAAAGCACATACATATGAAAGGGAATCAAGCCTGCAGGCGACTGCTCTGCCGCTTACGTGCAAGGGATGTGACGCTTGCAATAAACTTATCTAAATCTTATTGAAACCTCATAATTCGTTCTGCTATAGTTGCATCTCTTGCACTATATCATAGGAACATTGGGATTAATGTAGTGTGGCGTAAAAGATATTTCACATTTAGTCTAATCGTTGTTCCGTCTGACATCAAAATCAATTAGATGGAGCCATTGCATTGAAGACACAGCGCACCGATTACCCCATTCATTGATACAGTCAGGATGAAAGTGGTGCATACAACATTCCAAAGTAGCGGATTCATGAATATATACGTGAAACAGGTACTCACCGCATTCAGCTGTTGACGGTTCAAGTTGATGATTAATGAACAGCATTTGCCCCAGTAGATTCAGTGTTTATAGTGCATTTAATTTCGATTGGCTTAATTTGGTGTAGAATTGAATAATGCCAGTGGTTGGTCGGATATATTGTAACTGACCCGATTCAATTCAGATCTCGTACTATTTCCTTGCATTGCATTTCGATTGATAAGTTCAGGTTGGCCTGGAGGATACGCAGTACCGACCTGAGTCTCGAGTATTTCTTGCTTTCGTGAATTGCATTTCCGTCGGCATAATGCATAGGGATTGAACGCCGGCGAAATTAAACAGATCTGAGAACTTGACACCGGCTTTATAATAACTAAGGAGCGAGGAGGCACTTGTAATTCTAGGCAAGACGAAGTGTAATTCTTTCAAAGTAGGGGCCTACGACTAAGAGAGTTGTTGGGAATTATTAGTAGATGTATCCATACCCGTTGGCGTTTCACGGAACAAAGACAACAATAACAAGGCTTTCAAAGAATTGTCCTTGTCCAAAGTTCAAAGTTCAAAGTCCGAAGTTCAAAGAATCCTCCAATATTAGCAATATTGGAGGATTCTGTTCAAAGAATCCTCCAATATTAGCAATATTGGAGGATTCTGCAGTATCTGTTGCATTAATCTGGCAGATTTTGAAAAATTCCACTGACGGAGTTTATTGCTACCTGTTCATCGTTTATAGAAATAGAAACGGTAGCCCCAGTAGGAACATTAAGATTCACTGTATATAAAAATTTGTCAACGTTTAAGAAATTGGATAGTATTATTATAGTAAGAAATATATATATATATATATATATATATATATATATATAGAAATATTACAGAATATATAATTATGTACAGAAATATATAGTATGCACAATCATTTGTCTAATTAGAAATTTAACAATAATATAATAATATTTGATAATAGGTAATATTAAATAACTTTCACATATTGTTTTTCAAGATAAAGGGAAATCAAGAACAAAGCTTGACAATAGCATAGAAACAAATTACAGTTCATTGACAACAAATTCATGCCAGCCCAACAATCAAATTTACAAAAATTAAAAATTGCTTGCAAAACAACGTAAATTAAGAAATTGACGGCAGTTGTTTCCAAGAATATGACGCGCCTGTGTGCCTTCAAACTATACCGCTCGCAGCCTGCAACGTTATTTCATACCATGTTGAATAACGAGTGCCACTTGATATCGGTTTTTCAGAAAGGACGCTAAATTGTTTTGCAAGCGTTTTCACTTTTTGTAAATTTGATAAGTAGTCTAGCATAAACTTGTTGTCAATGTACTGTAGTTTATTTCTGTGCTAAGGCCAAGCTTTGTTCTTTATTTTATTTTGTGAAACTTCATAATCTCTGAAAATTGTTAAATATCCTAGCATTGTTAAATTTCTAATCGGATAAATAATTGTGAGAATTATATATTTCTGTTTGCAAAATTAGATTTCTTTGCGAACATGCTTTCCTGTTGTCTATTTCTCTTACTCTAATAATACCATCCAATTTCTTTAACGCCGACAAATTTTTCTGCACAGTGAAACTTGAGTTCCTACTGGGTCTACGTTTCTATTTCTACTAACAGAGAACAGTAGCCTCTCAGTGGATTTGTTCCGAATTCTGCCGGATTTCTGCAAGAATATGCTGCATTATCCTCTGACATTGATGCTAACAAGGGCAATTTTTTGAACGGCTTGCCTTTGCTGTCTTTGTTCCGTGGGAAGCCAACGAGTATGGGTACATCTACTAATAATGCCCAAACACTCTCTCTGTCGTAGTCCCCACCTTTGAAAGCACTACAGCTAAGTCTTGTATGCAAATTTCGATTGTGTTGCAAACTTGCTTTCCTGTTGTCATTTTTTCTTACTACAATAATACCATCAAATTGCTTAAACGTTGACAAAATTCTCTACACAGTGAATCTCAATGTTCCTACTGGGTCTACCGTTTCTATTTCTACTAACGGGTGACAGAACAGGTAACAAGAAATTCCGTCAGTGGATTTTTTCAGAAATCTGTCAGACTAATGCAACATACGTATACTGCAGAATCCTAATGATGCCAATGCTAATAACAAGGTCAATTCTTTGAAAGCCTTGTCTTTGTTCCATGGGAAACTAACGAGTATGGGTACATCTACTAATAATGCCGAAACACCCTCTTTGTCGTAGGACCGTACTTTGAAAGCACTATAGCAAAGTCTTGCTTTTAATTACAAGCAGGTGATCGCTCCACAGTTGTTATAAGACCGGTGTCAAGTTGTCAGACATTTGTTCAATTTCGCCGGTGCTCCCTAAGCATTGTGCCAACGGCAATGCTATGCACGGAAACAAGAAATACTGAATCGAGGTCGTCACTGCGTATCCACCAGGCCAAACTGTTTTGTGAATCGAAATGCTGTGCAGGGATATAGTACAAGTTCTGAATTGAATGTGGTCAGTTACAATACATCCGACCAACCACTAACACCATTCAATTCAACAGCGGACTAAGCCAATCAGAGTTAAATGCACTGTGAACTACCGGGGCAAATGCTGATTCATTATGATCAACTTCAATGCGGTGTGTACCTGTTTAGCGTATATATTCATGAATCATCTAGTCTGGGTGGTTGTATTCACCGCTTTCATCCTGAATGTCTAAATGAATGGTGTAATCGGCGCGCTACATGTTTTCAATGCAATGGCTTCATTTAATCGTTTTTGATGTCGACGGAACAACTATGATACTAAAGTGAAATATTATTTACACCCAAGTTGTTTCGTTTCTTTCTATTCGGTGCATCTAAAATGAATCTATCATGTATCGAACACTATTAATGCGATTCGCTGACTGTAGCCTCTTTACCTTACATAATCATTGTTAGCCTTGCGAATATCGTAAATCCGGTATCGCACAATTACAGTCAGTTAATGAGGTTAAATTTACGAAATTGAGTGAAACCGGTATTTATAACGTATATATTAGGTATCACGTGTTATCTAAGGTTCATTCTTATGATTTGGCCAGTTTTTCAAAAACCCATGAATGTGATGGCATTGATATGTTAATTTATTGCAGACCTTACATACCAGTTACCACCCATGTATTAGGTTTAAGTTTATCCCTGGCTAGACAATTCAGCCTTCTGTTTATCAGTTTCTTTAACAATAGGACGAGTCCGGAGGGTTGGCAGCCATCACTGACTAACTCAAGTCTACAAATCAAACACTACAATCAAGCTGTATTTTTAGAATTCCTATTCTAGAGCGTGGACTACCTGAGACCAATTTGTTTAAGTTTTTGCAATAACTTGCCGTGTACTTGCTTGCGCTGTTTTGCATACGTCTTCGTTGTTTGCAATTTGCCATTGCGATTGAATACAATGAATGATGCAATTGCAACCTGTGCTGACGGATACGGAATAACCCATTCCCTTAAGACAAAGATATGGAAAAACTGCGAATTAACTGTATCCGTTACCGCAAAAATAAAGTGGATAAGCCCCTAAAGCACAATTAATGCGTACTAGATTAATACCAATGTTCCTATAATATATTGCCAGTTGAGCCAATTAGGACGTTTTCAAAATTAGCTGAGGCTGAGGGGCCAGCTGTTGCAATCTCCTACTACAAGGAGTACACCTATTAGATCTTAGGTAGATTATTTTGTTGATATAATTGCACCTGTGCAGCATGCGATCGATTAGCCTTCGGTGACCCACAAATTGTCTGGTTTCTGGAAAGCATTTGATTGTCACTCCTGGCTTCGGGCTGAGAAACCGGAGATAAGCACTGGTACCACCTATTCTACATCAACAAGAACTATAGCTGAAAAAACAGTTTTTGGCGTAGTAACGGGTCCGCTGGAAGAGTGGCAAAGTCACTGGAATTTTTAATTCAATTATTTTCTACAAGACCATTTTTCCAACTTTAGCCTAGTGTTTTCTGGCTAAGCGTTAATCACTTCGTAGAAAATCTATGTGCGGACTGTGTTTCAAATGTTGCAAGCGTTTGGAAAAAATATAACTTTCATCAGTAAACCTTGGTTTTTCGAAAAATTAGTAAACCTAAACTGACAAGTTTCAATGAAATTTCTCCAGATTCAGTCCCATGGAATCAAACACTTGTGACAACATTGTAGTTTATTTTAGACAAAGGCTTATCATGAATCATCTTGTCAGTTTGCTATCAGTTGGAGTCATCCTGCTAGCTGTACAAGTGTCGTCTGACCCAAGAGTAATTCCTGAGCCCTACAGAGACGCCTATGCGAAGTGTTCAAAGGATCCAAAGCTTTCTACGAAAAACGAACCTTCCGCTTGGGACCGGTTGGACGGTTACATTGTGCTCGCATGTATGTTGAAGGAAACCAATCAACACCCCATTCCGTCGATAGATGAATTTATGGAATTTCTAAAGCAGTTTGAACTTCAAACTTAAGAACACTAGATAGCGTCATTGGATACAAATAATACACATAAATAGTACATTGTTGTGATGAAATTAGTTGGCAACACCGTAAAACTATAAAGTTATTGTTTTTTTGTTTGTGTACTTTTGTTTTGCTTAAACAGGTGGTTTGCAACTTGGCAACCAAAGGGTTAGCTTATTGGTAGTGTCAGTTGTAGTTCTCAACAGTAATTGCCATACAGTTATTGGTTTTCGAATAAAATTAATGGTTCAAATTAATAGATATGTCATTTGTAAGGATTGCTTTTCAACGGTTATCTGAGATTACTACGAATCAGAACGGCTGAACTAGGCTTAACTTGTTCAGTTTCAAGAAAATCAACACATTTTTATGTTGCATCCTTAGAAATTCCTAAAATGCTTTCGCTGTTGACTAAAACTGTTAAAATCCGTATAACAAACAAATTGGCTCCGAAAGGGGCGCGAGTCCAACAGCCTGCATCTTTGAATTCACAGTCAATGTAAATGCATGCTTCACCAGAATCTATCATAACACTAACAGAAAGCGGAGTCTTACTTTTTGCTCAGGAAGATTCGGCAAATTGAAACTAAAGAACTAATTAAGATTTTTGGCTGTTTTAAAAACTTCTGATTCTGCAAAAAGCTAATTAAACAGATGTAAAATGGTGGCTAAGTGCTTAGCTCAGGTAAGTCTCTGCACTTACGCTGTTTCCAAACAGCACCCCGCAAAAAATGAAGCAATACTACTGTAATCCCGCAACAGTGATAGGCAGATAGATTAACCTACTTAGATAGTAAAGTGAAGCTTAATTTGAATAATTCGGCTAGTCTTTATCAAACCCTGTACATATCCCTAGATTGAAAACAAGACTTTCAATATGAAAAAACGTAATAATACACACAAAACATATATATTTTTCCTTTGTATGCGCTGGCTCAAACCTCGATAGCACGGACTGTTCACGAACAGGCCACTTTTACGTTATTTTCATAAAATTTTATTGGAAAATGAGCGCGGCGATCTCCTTTCAATTCTTTCAGATAATTGATAAGACAATAATATACACTTTGTGTCTGCCCTTAAGTTGGTGCTAGCGTCTACCGTAGTCAATTACAAATCCTCATAATTTGCTCAATTTTAGGACTACTATGCTACTTCTTAAAATGCTACTGGGTTTTAAAGCTTAAAAGAAGGACATTAAAGTGATGTAGTCAAACTTTGTATAACCATTTTCAACAGTGATTTACACATATGAGAAGTTGAACCATGTTTAAGGTGGTGATTCCTTTTGGGCACATATTGTTAGTTGACGGCTCAAACCAAGACGAAATTTGACGAAACTTTCCAAGACAAGTTCATTTGGTGTTCTAACAGCCTCCGCGCAATCCCGCTTCAAAATTTCGAGATTTCCGTTCAGGACGGTTTTCTAACGCTTGCATTTCTAACACTTGAGCAGCAACTGCATAGCTATGACTATACGCGGTTGAAAGATCTCGTTGAGCTCTACATTTTTGCTTTTGGAAGCAACTTTCTAGCTCTTCTCTAGTCTGCGATATAGCCGATTTTCTCATTTTGGCCTTTAAAACTTGTCATTTTCGCAGAAATCCAATAATCCACGACTTCTTGAGCTACGCAAGCCGTAAAATTAAACTATTTAGGGTGTCAATTTGAAGGTCTCGTCGAGGACAATTATCCGAGGCATGATACTCTTCCAACTGCTATCCCTCGAGCAGCTATCATAAAAAATGTAGTTCTTGCAAAAACATGACCAAATTTTTTGAAGCGATTGTGGAGCATTTACTATGCAAGCTAGAGGGTTGCCACTTACTGGACGTGTTTTACACAAAAATACCCAGGAACCCTTTTTTAGTTGCCCCGATTGCTGCTTTCTAGCTAAAGTGGCCGCTTGCTAAAGTTGGGAAAAGAAGGCAAAATCCAGGTTGCGCAAAGATTTTAGCTAATTTCTTCATAACAAAGAGTGATTTCATGATAATTAAAAAGGGTACCCAGCTATTTGATAGTAGAATCGAATGATGTAGCCGATGCCTACCGAAAAAAGTTACTTTAGTCTGCAAAAAATCTGGAAAATTAAAGTACTTCAAAAATCTATTAATATAGATTCCGAAGACTGAAGTTAGTTTCATTGCATTCATTAGAATGAGAAAATGTTAACCTCCATTTTGATCTAAAAACGGTTTCTTAACTCCAAGTAATGAATGAGTAATAAGGGTTCAAAGTTGATGTCTCCAAAAGGAATCACCACCTTAAACAAGTATGCCAGAATTCTGTGCAAATTGATCAATTTTGCTGTAGACTATACTGACTTGTAGAGGCCCAGTTTTCTTGGTTTCAGCAGAAGGTACCTGCAACCCTTTGAAACATTGTTGTTAGCAACAACTTTAGCTAGACTTAAGTAAACAAGGTCATGTATGCACAAAACATGTAGTTGCAGACGGATGTTATCGTCGAATGTCGTTTGTTACATGTTGCAGCAATTGACAACAAGTAGTGCCCAAAACGGGCAAAATTTCTTTAGTGAGAATTGTCTAAATTTGGCATTCATATTGTTTGTAATTACTGGAAGAAATTCTCTGAAGGAATTAAATAATGAGAGTGGAACAACTAACTGGATTTAATATCCACTGGTACGCCACTTTAAAGCTCCTTCCCGCCTCCAGCCTGCTTCGACATGCTTTCCTTGCAAAGCTTCAATCACCTTCTGCAAGCTTTCCTCGCAAGCTTCCGCCAGAGTTCTTGTGTTTTCGAGCTTGCAAACATGCACAAACAATGTTGCTTCGAACAGTTACCATCGAATGAGCTTGAACAGCTTCAAGTTTCACGTAACGACGATTCTATTACTAGTAGTATTAAGATTGTTTGACAGAAGTAAATAATTGAAAAACGCATTTTCACCAAATTATGGCAAATAGGAAAGGAAATAAAAGCTTGACTGAAAAATATTGAGAAATTCTAACGTCGGCAGTGGGCACCGCCCTATGTTTTCGAACTCCAGTCATTTTCAAGCAGAGCTGCTTAGTCACAATAGAAACGTTTACTTTAACACCAACATTGTGCAGCGTTGTTGTTGCGAAAACTAATTTGCATGTTCTACAAGCAAAAAATAGTACCTAGCTAGGCATGTGTTAAACATCGGGCCTTTTCTAAGAAAACACAGCTAACACATGCGAAAGAGGTATCATCATAGGTATTTCTGCTGCAGCGGGAGCAAAAATCTGGAAATTAAGAAATCAGCTGGTTTTTGACCCGAAAATATTTAATGTCATTTATCTCGTGGATTGTTGAAAATAACAATATTGGTCTAAGAGCAAATTTATTCAGTTCCACAAGCTCTTCCGATTGAATATGCTTTAAATTTCCGACAACTATATGAAACTTACTCGGCAAAATTAAAACAAGTTGGCCCCAAAAGGGGCAATATTCCTGCGTAGACCTGATATTATTCTACTGCGAAAATAGTCTCGGTTCCCAACAGTCTTTCAAAGTTTAGAAGCTCCAACTTGAAGTTCTAACTTCACTTGACTTCGCTTATGTGTTTCAATTTTTAACTGCTATTACCACCTAAAACTGTACCAAAGTTTTGTGATTACTTGGCTTTCTTCCAACGTCACTAAACACTTAACATATGACAGTCTAATAAAATACGGAACTTAGTTTTAAGAGAAACGTAATTCCTCAAATTAAATGTGCAGTCATATATTATCAGTACTTAATATCTATCACTTATTCCTGCATTCATTATTTCCTTACTGTTCCTTAAGGAACAGTGAGAGAAGGTCTATACCTGAATTGCATTGCATTGCACTATCGGACCGATTTCGTGATGTCCTTCTCAGTGCAAGCAATAAATATTACCTAGCTAACTCACCTGTGTGTAGCTCCGAAGCTACACTGGTGCTCAAAAATTTATCACTTTGATTGCTGACTGTTAAAGACTGCGTAAAGGCAGTCAGTTCCCTTGTCTAAACACTTGCCAGCCTAATTAGCGTAATCCAGCAACAACAATCAGGTCTTCGCTAGCCCTGTGTTGAAGAAAGGGTTCCCATGTGGAGAAATCACTCACTATGTGTTAACGATATCCATTTTCTTTCTAATAATTATAGCTCCAGCAGGAATAAAAGGTTCAAATTTTCACAAAAAAGACTGGGATTGTTTCTATTATGTTTAGGAACACCGAAGTAGACAGTTTCTGACATTTTGGCATTCCTTCACGAAAGTCATCACCCAATATACAGGAAACAATACCTGTCCCTTAAAAACAGCTATAACAAAAGTATGGCATTTTCATGTAGAGTATCACTGTTTGGCAGAGCTGAACAACGTGACGGTACAATAGCGTTTTTACAAAGTGATTCGTAGCAGTTCACTCTTTTATTTGATTATTTTAAACAGATACAATTGCCATATTGTGTTCAGCCAGATTTTACTTATCTTCAAAGTTAATTACTAATTCACCGCAACTTCAACTGCTTCTCTCTCTTATGTTTACCTTCAGATGGTTACTTAACACATAGTAAAAGTTAACGCAGCAGCTCTGACACTCATATTGTAGCGTCAGAACCGTTTCTGAATATAGTATATATGCGGTGGCTGTTGCTGAATGACAATAACTGCGAAATGGAGACAGCCGGTCAAGAGCCCACAAGCGAGCCTCCACCACACCTCCATCCAACACTCACCCCACCAATCGCGAAAAGGGTAACACAAAATTTCGCTGTATTGTTCATTAGCAGCCGAGTTCTACATTGTATAATAGGTACAAGTAACAAAAATGCTCCGCAGAAGTGAGCTTAATTTAAGGTGATGATTTATTTTGGGCGTGTATTGCTGACTGACGACCCAAACCAAGACGAAATCTGATGAAACTATCCAAAGTAAGCGCTTTTAGTATTGTAACACCCTCCGCGCAATACTGTTTCATAAATTTGATGTCTCCTTTCAGGACAATTATTGCCGTTTTCTGGATTACCGATTTCTGACAGTTGGACAGTAGCTGCATAACTATGATTATATTTATTTGAAGGATTGTATGGTGCTCTACATGTTTGGTTTCTGAAGTAACTTTCTAGCTTTTTGCTATCGTAAGATATTGCCATTTTTTATTTTGGCGTCCAAAACTTGCCACTTTTGCAGAAATCAAATAATTAATTGTTTCTTGAGCTATGCACACCGTATAATTAAACTAAGGGTATGGTATAAAATATAATACCTCCAAACTATATGGCCAAAGTCCATAGTCAAGAGTCCACACCAATTCCAGGCTGACAGGCTTCATAACTCAGGAGTGCTTCAGCGAGACGTCGGGGCCTGTTCCAACAGTTCTTCCAGGGCTTGCTCTTAGGCAGCGGCGGAAACTACGGCTTTTCTGTAAATCGTTGGGGTACTTTGGGACGTATGCCCTCAAAAGCTTTCTCCCACAAGGGTCGGAGATACTCATAGAGATCACTGCTGGGCCGGGTGAAACGTTCACAGAGAGCCGAAGTGAATACCTCAATTTCCTTTAAGGTCGAGCTCCCCTTACATGCAGATATAGTTGCACAAAGGGCAGTCATTGCCTGATTTCATTCAAATTTTCAGAAAATATATCGGGAATGATAATAAACGTACTACAAAAACGCCAGCTTCATAGCATTCATGTACAGTGAGAAACAAAGATTTGAAGTTCTAGAACTATATATACAAAATTATGGCCAGCAACAACGATCACTTTAAAGCTTATTACGAGCTCTACAACTTTGCTTTTAGACCCATGTCTCTAGCTTGTATCGTTTTTGAGCAGTGAATTTTTGAAACGTTTTTGCTCGAAAATTGGTTATTTTGACCCGATATTGCTGAAAACTGGTTTTGGCAACTTGAAGCCAGTTTACACTACAAGCGTAGACAAGCTTATACTCAAAATAAAAAGCTTTGAAAGAGGCACAAATTAAGTTAATTAGAGCCCTGTACACTGAATGAGTCTAAAATTCTGGTCAAATAACTGATTTTGTCAAATTGCGGTCAAAATATTTTGACCGAAGATTGCTTCACAACCACTGGGTGGATCTAAAAGATATCTTGCGCACCGTATGTTTGGATAATTTGCCCATTGCGGTTTTTTATTTTTCTCTTTATCAGCCTCCAATCAAGAGCAGTAATTTATCAAAGTTGGATAAAATGAAGCTCAGTTTTTCTGAAACGATATTTTGACAAAATCAAAAAAACTGTCCCTGGCAAATTATCTCAGAAACACATTGGAAACGATCATTTTCTTGTTGTTTAAAAATTTTTCAAAAAAATTGGGCAAAAATTGGGGCTGTGTACGGTAAGTTAGCGATGAATTGAAACCTGGTAGACAAGGTTCAATAATACCAAACGACGCAGACGATATAGAGCTTCATTTTGATAAGTGGCTCAATTCATAGCTCCCAATATTGAGCAATGCACTTGTGCGTTGAAAGCTTGTACACTTTGGGTTCGTATTTCTTCCGCTCTTTCTACTGAAGCACCTGTGGCTCAGTTGGTTAGAGCGTCTGCGCGTTAAGCAGAAGACGCGGGTTCGATCCCCGCCAGGTGCCCGATTTTTTCGGGTGCCTGGTGGTGTACAACTTTCATTTCTTTAATTGAGTAAGTTATAGCTTTCCAAAGTGAACTGAATGTAAGGGAAGTGCGACCATAAGACGTCCAATTTACACTGTGGAACACCGCTGATCCTCCGCTCCGTGGGCGATAAGTAGGCAGAGTGGGGTTCATCCCACACTCCTCGGGCCGATGTTATCAAAAGCGGGTTGAGTTCAACCCGGGTTGAACCCATTTTCGGGTTCAACCCTAAAATTTTCGGGTTGGCTAAACCCCGCTGCTCAACCCTATGTTATCATTGTTTTTTGGGGTTGGGTTAACTTAACCCCGGGTTGACATGTTTCAACCCCGATTCAACTCAGTTTCCAACCTTGATTTCAACCCCATTTTTAAAAGCACTAAAGTAGCCTTTCCTAATAGGCTCTGGCCAACGATCCACGATCACAGCTACATATGCTGGCTTATCCTAAATTGCAAAATTCAAGCAAAACAGTGATTGAGATGGAATAAAGTAATGCATAAGCTTACTGAAACAAAACTTGCTGAAATTAATAAATTACTTTGTTTTCAATAATGTTCTCTATCACCTGTAGAGGTATAAGATTTGTATTTAATCTTACTTTAAATGACCATAGAATAAAAATATAGATCTGTATCTTTAAATGTTCTTTTAAAACTATAAAAAACTTTATTGTAAAACTAAAAGGAAAGGGTTTTCTCTGTTGTTTCAACCCGGGTTGAAATCTCAACTCTCCTCTCCGAGCAGGGTTGAGCTTTAGTCATTTCAACCGGAAAACCAACCCAAATTTCCAACCCAAATATAATGATAACATTGGGTTGGAACTCAACCCCAATTTCAACCCCAACCCTGCTATTTCAACCCGGGTTTATTCAACCCTGTTTTGATAACATTGGGTCGAAGTTTTCAACCCCAATCTCAACCCGGGTTGAGGTTTCAACCCGGGTTGAGATGCTTGATAACATCCGCCCCAGGATTCCGAGGTGCAGCGCATTGACCGGAGTATGCTGATTAGGTTCCAGCTCTACCCTTCGCTTAGGGCTTGGTTTCGAGCCTGAATCGCTGGGGCTCCGCTCCCGTCTCCTCCATCAATCTCTGTGCTGCTTCGTTTTCTTCTTTGACTGCTTGCCCCAGCTGCCGCCCTCACTGTCCGACTCTTCGAAGCCGGAGACGAAGACAGTAGCCGTCGTCTCTCCCGGAACCAACGAACAGATCCGGATTCTGCGGATCATACTGCGGGGGTCGGACGTCGTCGCTGTCATCTACTGTACCTTAGCTCTGTCGGTTTTCCTGATGGATTTTAGGGTAAACTTCGGATTCGGAAACGTCTTCGTACGTGGCCACTCCAGGGTGCACCAACTGAGCAGCCGGACCCCGCGGATGCAGATCTTCAGCAAAACAGGCCGGAATGGCACGTTAAAACGACGGTCTGGAATCTTAACGCCCTGGGAGGATCCGCTCCCGTTTTGGCCAAATCCAACAGCTTCGGCTCGTCAACAATCTGTTGGTCTCCGGCCTGTGACGGACTCCGACTCGTACGATCCACCGAATCCGGAGCTTTTCCACCCGCCGGAGCATATTACACCGCCGCAGGGATCCCACCTTAATTCAAACTGGGATCTGTCTGGGATTCCTATTTCCCAGTCACGATACTCCGGAGGCACTTCCGGGGCATGTGCCTCCACGGATTCCATGGACCTAAATACGGAAATTTGGCCATCCAGGACGATCATCTTCGCCCGGCAGTGGGCAGCCACCGCATCCGCATCCGTATCTCATTCGCACACCGTGCTGCGGGCTCATCCGTCAGTAGCTACTCCTGGTGGCCTCATCTCGTTCCTTCATCAGGGATTCCAAGCTCACCACCGCTTCGTCCGTCTGCAATACATCAACCATAAAACCATAAAATAAACCTATGTACAACGGCGTTTTTTCAAGTTCTTATATTTTCTGTTCCTTATGCTTTTCTTTGTTATCTTTGTTATCAGTTTCTTGTTCTTTATGCTTTCATTATTCCCGGCACGCCGCCGGGAACAATTTAGTCCGCCACGCCTCGCCGCAGAAACCTGCAGAATTTATCCATGTGATCACCACCTCGCAAGACACCAGAGCAACCGTTTTCCACATCTGTTCGCCCAGCTCCAAATCTAACTTCCCGCTTGCCGATGCCCATTCCGGCTTTGCTACCACGGGCCCCGCCGAGGACGAACCATCAGATCCTTGGTCTTCCGAACCCGCCACCACTCCTGGCACATCAACCACAGGATCTGCCGACGGTCCAGCTGGCACAGGCAAAACCGATTCCACAGTTGAAATTCCAGTTTCTCGCTCGATGGCTATGCGTCTATCAAATTGTTGAGACAAGGGGTGTTCTCTTTCCTGAATGCGAGCTATAGGTATGACGTGACTTTCCTCGAGCTACCTTGTACGTACTGCGACTGTTTCTGCAATTCGCGTTAATTATATACATTAACTACGACGACGTTTCTGTGGGTAGACTGTATATAATGACGCAGATTCAAGAGACCAAAGACCACGACCAAAGACGGACGACCTTCCAGAATTTGACGTTAGCATCGTTCACAGACGCATCGTACGATCTCAGGAATCTTTGTCCAACCAGTGTAAGCGTATGGCTGTTATAGAAATATACGTATGGTAAGCGTACACATTGGATAGTTGCGTTAGATTAAAGTACGATTTACTAAAAAAGCGTAAAGCGCGCAAGCGTGCAGAACAATGACTACACTGATTCTGTCACACCTACTTGCAATTATTATTGTGCTTTAAATCACTGTAATTATATCAGAAGTGTTTCTTTTTTATTTTAGACTATCCCGAAACTCGCTGAGTATATCACCTGTAATGAAGGAAGGAAAAATCACGGAAGGTTGTCAAACACATCTAATTCTATTTGTGGGGTTTCTTGCAATTTTGGCGAATTGGTTGTTCGAACTTGTTATTGGTTGCACAAGGTTTAAATGATTCCGAGTTCTCTTGTCCTTCATAATGTCTTTTGGTGGCAATTGTTATTGTCGGTCGTTCGATAGAAAACTAGTACAAGTACAAGCACAAGTAAAATACGTTATTACATACACGACTGATTAGAAAGCTTCGTTATTGCGTACACGACTGTTGTCATATACCTTCAGTGACTAAGTCAGGAACTTCACGAATACTGGCAAAATGGGCCACACGAAGTAAATTCAAATTCTAACAATAATCTATCTAATACTGACTGTTTTTGATAACATTAAATTTCACAAGGGTATCGGTTGAGTAAGCACTCTTTCTGTTGCACGGCATACTTGTAGCTACCTTTAGATCTGACCTATCCGAAACACACTAGAAATTTAATTTAAGACTAATCTGCAATAATAAATAAGCAGGTAATAGAAGAAAGACCAGCGGGGAGCAGCTGTCTTAAATGCACATCTTCCCGTCCCGCTTCATTGGTCGAGTCCCATCTATTAGTTAGTGACTGTTTCAGGCACTGAAACTGAAACTGAAACTAAACTAAGTAAGGACCTGAAACTCGGACTGAAACTAGTTTAAATCTTCATAAAAACTTCAGGATTTGAAGGTTTTAAGCAGCTTTTCGTTAATATTCTGAAGTGGGAGTATAAATAATCACCAATTTATGCATTATATTATTTCTGAAGGCTAGAATCTGCAGTTGTTTGAATGAACTAAAACTGAAACTCTGCCTGAACTTAGACTGGAATTGAAATTATATTTTGTGATCCCGACTGAAACTTAAACTGAAATTATTTCGGGAGCAGACCTGAAATTGAAACTGAAACCATCTTGGATCATCGACAGAAACCGCAAATGAAACTGAATCTAAAATCTGTAACTGAAACAACACTACTATTAGTTGAGTTGAGTAATCACTCGTTGTTGTAAAATCGTAACTAACATATGACATCCTATTTTCGATTCTATAATTTTAGAAGAGTGCTAATCTTCAAACCAAACCTATGCTACACACGAAATTTAATACAAAGCCTGCACTAAATCCACACAAACTTTAATACAAAGCTTGAAGCTAAATCCGCAAGAATATCCAAGGTTGTATGTAGAAAAAGACCAGCGGCGACCACTTGTCTTCAAAGTCTGTCTCCAGTCCCGTTTCATTGTACGAGCCATACCTATTACATCCCTATTAGTTGAGTAAACACTTTTTCTGTCGTAATGTACTTATCTTTTCACAACTGAATTTACCATGCATCTGGCTAGACTTGTGTAACTAACTTTAGACCTGACCTGTCCTAAGCCAATACCTAACTAGACCTATACCTAATTAGAAATAATAAATCCAGAAGGAAAAGAACAGCAACTAGGAGCTGTATTCAGGGCCCAGCCTCAGTTCAGCTTCATTGGCCGAGCACACTGGTGCGGAATTAGAGCTACATTAGCGTTTGTGAGCAAGCTAGCAGAAATACCTATCAGTAGACCTGTAGACAACACCAGATGTTAATTGTCCCTTAAAACCACGCACATTTTAATGCTAACAATATTAGTCAAAAATAAAACAAACAAGAAAATACAGTACTATTAAATCTACTACTACCACTAGTTACTTCACCTTCATTGGTGGTGGCAGGGAGTGGGCGGTGGTGGACAACCTTTTTCTTACATTGTCCGGAACATGAATAGGACAATAAAAGGGAACTAAACGTCTACGGACAGCAGCCATTCGGTTTTAAATAGACAGAGGACCGATTCTAAATAATGAATATGTGAAATGGAGGTTGTACATGATACTAGCACTAGGTTAAAGCAGCTCTAATATAAACTTAATATATATTACATATAGCGAATATTTCCGTTGTCGTCTAGGTTTCAGGTGGATGTTCACTATTTCGCTTAAACCGCTTTCGCAAAAATTTTTCAAAAATATGTGCCCCATGCTGCATGAGCCCCCCCCCCCCAATCGCCGAATAAAAATAACCTAAAAATAAGCGAGTTAACTAAAATCTTTTCTAGATAACGAATAGGGATGATATATATATATTTTGAGAATAATATTTGGGAACACATTGAAAGAAACCACAAATCACACACACACACACACACACACACACACACACACACATATATATATATATATATATATATATATATATATATATACAATATACAATCTATAAAATATACAACTATATATAAGCTCAAGTGAAAATTTCTATATTATATGTAATCAATTATGACTAAAACTCATAAAGCTATAAACTGCTGTAAAATAACCACATTTACACAAGAAAAATACTCCGATGCAGCATAAAACGTAATTATGTGACATTCGGTTTTAAATAGACAGAGGACCGATTCTAAATAATGAATATGTGAGATGGAGGTTGTACATGATACTGGCACTAAAGCAGCTCTAATATAAGCTCAATATATATTACATATAACTAATATTTCCGGTGTCGTCTAGGTTTAGGTGGATGTTCACTAGTTCGCTTAAAACACAGAAAATTAGCAATTTTCATCGAGTTTTTGCAAGCAATAACCTAGAAATGTGGAAACATTTTTCAAAAATATGTGCCCCATGCCAGGGGCGGATCCAGGGGGGGGGGCGTGGGGGCGGCCACCCCCCGCCGTCGCAATTTCGAAGGTAGGAAAAATTAAGGAGAGAATGAGGAATAAGAGCGATAAACCAAAAACTTTCGCGCCGTCGGCTATAATTTTCTACTTTTTAACCGCACATTTATTGCATTTGTGAAGAAAAAGCTTGAAATGCATCCGATGTTTCGGAGAAAATTTCCATTTTTGCATAAAAATGCCAAAAATCTAAAAACATTTGTTCAGTTCTTCAGTATAAAAAGAATTAAAGATACGAATACCGATTTCATTGCAAAAACAAAAAATTTCTTCGACTTCTGGAGGGCTCCGCCCCCAGACCCCCTGACGGAGACACTTCACGAAATCCTGGACCGTCACGAAATCCTGGACCAGCCAGTGCCCCATGCTGCATGAGCCCCCCTCAATCGCCGAACAAAAATAACCTAAAAAAGCGATTAATTTAAATCTTTTCTAGATAACGAATAGGGATATTAAATATATAATAAGGTATATATATTGTGAGAATAATATTTGGGAACACATTGAAAGAAATCACAAAACTAATATAAAAATCCCATCGCTCAGAACGAAACAAAAGAATGGTAGAAATATATATATATATATATATATATATATATATATATATATATATATATATATATATATATATATATATATATATATATATATATATATATATATATATATATACAACAATATATAACCTCAAGTGAAAAAGTCCTTTCTTGAAAAAAAACAATTTCTATATTATATATAATCAATTCCGAATAAAACTCATAAAGCTATACACTGCAGTAAAATAACCACATTTACATTTATCCCACACAGGATTGGGACCCACCAGAGATTCCCACAGCTGACTGGACATAGTGTTGGGACCCACCAGAGATTCCGACCACTGTCTGGATAGAGGATTGGGACCCACCAAACACACCGACTGTTGATTGGGCAGGGGGTTGGGACCCACCGGAGACCCCCACTGTTGACTGGTATATACAGGGAGTTGGGACCCACCTGAGACTCCGCCCACTGACTGGATAGAGGATTGGGACCCACCAGACACACCGACTGTTGACTGGGCATGGGGTTGGGACCCACCGGAAACCCCCATTGTTGGCTGTATATACAGGGAGTTGGGACCCACCAAAGACCATGCCTGTTGACTGGTTTTGACCGGAGACTAAGCCAGAGCTAAAACAGTAAGGATAATTGGCATAACATACTGATACGTACTCGTTGCCACCAACGAATTAGAAGATAAAAATATAAACCAACGGAGCTAACACATAACAAGGTAAGAACTTGGCGATTTTTTCTGATTGCTGAAAAGCTAAGAAGTCCACCTCGGTCGATTGTGAGGACCAGTCACCTCTATCACTTAAAAACAAACCACACCAAACCATTCAAATATTCGCCTTAAGGTTGACCTCAATCGAAGTGCCAAATAACAAAAGTCCAAACTTGGGGGAGGGAGTCATAGAGTTAAAAGTTGGCCTAGTGCTAAATAATCCTAAATTTCAAATTCCTTAGAAATCTAGTGCAAAGTTTCCTATTTGGGAATTTTCTTTAAGATAGTTCTTGTTTCTGTTAATTTTGGTTGTGTCAACTTGCCCAAATGAACACTTCTGAAAATTTAGTAAAGTTCAGGCCCCTGTCGGGGCCACGGCCTGACCACCGCAGCCAGAGCCTACATACAAAAATACTGCTTGCTTACCAACAATAGTGGTATTGCAACAAAATAATGCACACACAATTCCAACACCAGAAAATGAGCTTTCAAACACCCATATTACACCAGAAAAAACAAGTGCAAGCAAAGTAACACCGAACAGCGTAATGCAAAACAGGGTTATATACAATAACTAAAAATACTCTTCTGGAGCATGAAAAAAGTAAAATGGGTGATAGTGAGGTTGCAAAATCCGGAGAGGACTAGTCTTTAAAATGCATAATATGGGGCTAGGTTCAAAAATAGAAGAGGACTAGGTTGTGAGCGAATTGATATATGTGCACAGCTCCGCCGAACAGCCCACGTTCGCGGTTTATAAATGTAAATCATTATGGATATCCATCCACGCTACATTTAATTAACAGTGCATAAATAATCTACTGCTACGTATTCGAGCTTTAGTCGAACTTTTATTTTAGCAAAATTTTTCTTCGACAAAGTTTTATACTAACCAGTACATTTTACCCATTTATACGGAAAATCCATATTTCAAGAGTACTTTTAGGACTCTGGTCTTCTTTATCCTCCATGCTTAAACCAAAAGCTTTAGCAACTTCTCCTTAGATATCTTCTCGTTGCTTGCCGCAGTTCACGACCAAATGATGACAATTTACGTATATTCCTAGCTAGTCTAACAGAGTGTATGCAAACAGTATATTCAATGACTATTCAACTTCTTAGATTTCCTATTACTGACAGACATTGATAGCTCTGTATGCGACAAAAGCTAAAAACGAAGCGTGAATTCCCGCGAATATGGGTTGTTCGGCGAAGCTGTGCCCATATTAATTTGCTTACAACCTAGTCCTCTTCTATTTTTGAACGTAGCCCCATATTAAGCATTTTAATGACTAGCCCTATCTTGATTTTGCAACCTCTTATTACTTGTATATTACTTTTACCATGCTCCAGAGGAGCATTTTTATATCTTGCCCTCCTGTCATTTTAAAGGATCCCTTTCCAGCATGAGATTGATATAAGGAGATTTAACCGTGCCGTAGACAAAACGAAAACGCGGAAAAACCGTTTTAGGAAATTCGGCCAGTGGTTAGTGGGCACCATACACAGTAGTGACCAGAGGTCAGTCCTTCGGTTTCGGCAATATACCCATTGAGACGAGCGTAGTCGATTTACTATATATGCTGCAATCAAAATGCCGAAAAAGGCTGTTTAGACCGTTTGACCAGTGGTCAGTAGGGTCTCTAGGCCGTAGTGACCAGTGGTCATATCATCAGTTTCGGCAATATGCCCATTGAAACGAGCGTAGTCGGTTTACAATATATGCCACCAACCAAAATAATACCATACGTACGCAATAGGCGTTAAAGTGGGATGAACGGCCAAGTGCGGAACCACGGGATCCATGCTGACCAGTGGTCACTTCGGGCGGTATCTGCAGTATGCTCATCGTTTTCAGCGACCCCGTTTACTCTATACGTGTACCACCAAACGGACAAAAAACGCCATTTTTCGTGACTTTTGGCTATTTCCAGTGAAATGGGAACTGAAAACTGCACTACAAAAATGCATATGGCTGTCTAGTCTACATGTACGTATGTGTGCGATGGACGTACGTATGTATGTGTACGACGTACGTGTATGTACGCGCTACGTTCGTATACTTATCGTACGCACTACGTTCTTATATGTAAAATTGTTTATTTCGTAGAAAAAGTGAAAAATGTTTTCATAAAACCAAACAGCAAACCAAACCAAAATTTTCACTAAAACAGGTAAAAAATGCAATCATGGGACAATCTACTGAAAGCTAGAGCGAAATTAAAAAATCCCCCTCGTTACTTTGTGTGCATAGTCCGCCATATTATTCAAATAAAATAAACCAATCCAGCTGCTAACCCGAGAAAAAAAGTTGGTTTCAACCGAAGTGCCAACGTAGCAATAGTCCGAAGTTGCCGCATTGGCATAAAGCCCAAATGCCCACATAGTTCAAACACTTCGCTAGAAAATGTACTACTAGCGTTATTAACCGAGGAAAAAAACAAACGCACGAAATTTAACTATCGCCAAGTGCAAAATTTGAAGTTTCGATTTTGAATCAAAAGTATATAGTGTGATCTTTGTAGTATACATATGTATACTACTTCTCGAGTACTTTACGATGGTTACCTTTTTATCCCTCCCGTACCTCTAATTAGCTGGCGCCAGGCCAACATAGTCTCCGGAGGGTCGTGAGATGCCTTTACACCCATATTATGTAGGGGCGCTATCGCCAACATAATATCCAATTAGAGTTACATTAGAGATGCACCGGGGCCGCCACTACCGGGGAGGGGAGGACCCCCTCAACGGTACCCAATGTTTTAGCTAAGAATGCTCCTTTTTCGATGTACAGTCCATTAAACGAACTCAAAAGCTTCTGTTGTAAAAACGTTGTTCGCTCGATGCACTGCTAAATAAACGAATAAAACGAAATATGCAGGTCCTTGATTCGGTAGTGTACGCCTAAATGTCATCTCCTCGCGCCTATCTAACGAAAATACGAAAATTAGAAATTAAGAAAACACGATACTTTACTTCAACTGTCAAACTCAATTATACAGTTTCATAAATTTCAAAAGGCAAGAATTGAAAACAATATAACAAAACTCTCACAACAAATTCACTACAACTTGGGAGTCACAGCTGCCAACTCTAAGATGTTCAAAAAATGCACCAAACTGCTCCCGCCCGTACTAATGTACCAACTGACACCTACACTCTTTCAAATTCTAACTCCATAGTGCAAAGCTACCCAATTAGCTAAAGTAAATTTTGTTTCATCATTTATGAAGATTTTCACGAATATAAACACAAGGAATATTTCACACAGTCAATAGTTTTCGTATGAGAAAATAGGGCATGAATCGACAAATTAGTGCTAAAATGTGCCAAAATTAACCTAAGTTGTAGTTTATAAAATAAATAAATAAATTAAATAAATAAATAAATAAAATCAATAAATAACCATCTTTAGCTGTTTGTTGCTGATGTACAGTCATTTTATCTAATTTTTTTCAACAATTTTTTTCTAAACTTTTGCATTTTAGACTTGGTTTTTACCAAATTTTAGGGGGATGGGGTATGTTCGTGGGGGGATCTCACAGGGGGACTGGTATACCTATGCCTAGGCGAGAAAAATTTTACAAGTTGGACTTGTACTTGGAATTTTTCTATTTAGTTCTGTGCACTGAACATCGCTCAATTTTTCCTTTCTCCCTCCAAAATTCCGGGGCCGAAATGCCCCCCTCCTCAGAAGTTGTAGGGAACCTTTTCACACCCCAAAAGTACCCAAAACGTTCTGCTATGTTATGCTAAAAATCTTTCTAAAAATAATCATTTTCAGCCGTTTCTAATGACAGAATGACAGAAACTAATTTTAACATTTAGACAGTGATTCACTTCATGCCTTTAGAAATTTTAAAGATTTATGCCTTCCGTAAAATATATATGCAAATACCTCAGCAGTCAACGAAGAAGGTGACGAAGCGTGATTCTCCTTCTTCTAAGATCTGGAGGACCATCCGGGAGCAGATCCAATACTGATTTGTCGCAAAGCAACCATATATGATATACTTCGGTCGCTCCAATTCCTTGCTGGGTTTCGGAGGGCCGTACATCAAACGTATTTTCCTGCAGCGTCTACAGCGACCACAAATAGATGACTCTCCGTAGTGAGTCATGCTTAACTGGTGGGACTGACGGCAGAAAAATTTATACTGCTCGGGGCCTTTGCATCCATGGTCTTCTCCGTGCTTGATAAAATGACGGAATTGAGATGCAATTCCTTTCCACGAGATGTTTCTGTGGGGCGGATCGGGGCGGCTGAATCGAATAACCTTATTCCGCATTCTTCGATCATTAGATTCCGGAAACAACCCTCTCAATTGGTCCAGGACAGTCTCCAGATTAGAGACCGCGACTACCCAGCCATTCTGAAGCGGTCGTACAGCCGGGGCTAAAAGTGTTCAACATTTATATTGTATGATCATCATATTCATCATCATATTGTACATATGTTTTGTTCCGGCAGCAAAACCGGTTCCGTTCCCGGTAGTGGCGTCCCCGGTGCATCTCTAATATATATATATATATATATATATATATATATATATATATATAAATATATATATATATATTTTTATATATATATATATATATATATATATATATATATATATATATATATATATATATATATATATGTGTAAAAACCCCTCCAAGCGAGGACGCCCAAATAACGCGTTCCTCCGAGGCAACGCATAGGCTTACCGAGAGCGTTAGGCTTGGAATAGAGCGTGCTTTTTTTAAATTTAAATATGATAATATAAATTAATTTAATATAATGTTTAATTACTGAATAATAAATATAGCTATGTATACCTTTTCTTAGTTTGCTGTCCGTTATTTCCATTTAAATCCATCCAGTAAATACCTTAACTGGTCGACATCCAGGGACGATGTTATCAAGGACAGATCCCGGGTTGGTACGTTAAATCGATTTTTGGATAATATCGAGGAAGTCTCCCTGCGCAAAATTGACCAAGTTCAGTACCTTATTACTACTGCTACAATGTTAAAGCATAAGCCACATATCGTTGGAAAACCCACGACATGCTCTTTTCAAGAATGCAAACCATTTTGCTTGCAGCTTGTGGCTACTCAGTTTTATTTTGGCAAAACTTGAAATTGACCAAAATAGCCAGTTTTGGCTAATTTTTCAAAATAAAATTTGAGAGTAACATGCTACAGCAAAATCGTTTACATCCTCATAAACAGCACGTCGCGGGTTTTCTAATGATGTGCGGTTTAATCTTTAACATTGTGGAAGTCGCTAGCATTAAGTTGAAAAATTAAGATTTTTCAGGGGGGGCTTTCTTGATATGATCCCGATTTTTTAATTGTACTTAACCAACCACAGTGCTTCGGGTTCAATCCCCAAAACAGGTCGCCCTGCGTCAACTCTGTTCATTGAATAATATCGACCCCTGGTAGGCGTTACATTACGAGACTCAGAACATTTGTGAGTTAAAACGTGAAGTATTAAACAGTGCTTGCCTATTAGTTACAGTAGACAGAATGGACTTATTTGTCTTAAGTAAAAGGTAGGTCCTTCTACACCCTAAGGAGGGCACTCTGTTTTATTGCCTCCCATGTGTCTCTAAGTTTCAGCCAATGAAATTGTAACCCCTATGTCGTAGTAATTTCTGTATTCAGTAAATACTGTATTTACTGGCCGATTTCAGTAAATACGGTATTTACTAGTAAGAATGGTATTTTCTTTAAACGTCCTATCTTTACACGTAAATACCATTTTACTGAAACTCATCCAGTAAATACTGTATTTTCTAGTAAATTCTGTATTTTATCTTAAACGCCTTTGTCTTTGTGTGTGGCTGGGGAAACAGAGGGCACGCCGACGTCATATATACTGTAGACCTCTAGATATGTGAACCACTGAAACTATAATCGAAGCAATTTGCCTTAATTAATGCGTATATTAATAGTGTACGTTACGTATACGTGTGTGTCCTCCACAAATTTTCAGAAATCTTCATTACCATGTCGAAGTTGATATTAAAAGCAACAGATTGAAAAAGTGTAGAAAATATATATACACATTACATATATAAACTTAAGAGCAAACTGACTGCTCTCTCAAAATTTCTTTTGCGTGAAATTTAGTCATAAAACGATCTTAAATTTTGAACTTGCTTTTTAAATAGAGTCAAATTTTTAGCGACAAAAATTACCTGTGCGTGATAAGGCTTTGTAACATAATCAAATTTTATTACGTACTTAGTGTTAAGTGTGTGGGTTCCAATGGGGCCCTTTTGTAATGAACCAGCCTGGGTTTAATCATTTTTCTACAGTTTAATCTTATAAGGCGGTTAAGCCTGAAACAAACATTAAATATCATGGTTATATATATTTATGTTTGTGTTCACTGAGAAAAACAATCCCATTGTTATAACAGAACTACGTATATATAAGCAAATGCAGATGCCCTTCGACGGAAGTTTTCAGGTACTATGCGCTTACTGTTGCTTTCATTTTCAGGTACAAATGTTTTTGCTTCAAACTTTAAGTCAACCAACGCACGCCGAGTTCAAATATATATATTGCAAAAATATTATTAAATTGGCTATAGTTAAGTCAAATTAAAAGATAACAGTTAAGTTAAATTAAGTCTATAGTTCCAAACTTTGTTTTATTGGTCTTTGTTTTCTTAAAACCTCATTTTGTTTTAAAGCTTGTTCGTAAGCCGTCTGATTTGGAATAACAGGAAATGAGATAATTATAGATAGGTCAAGTGGGGGAAAGAATGCAACTAGTCGTTGGGTCACAACTTTCCCAGTTCTCAGTTTTATGATGCTATTGTTTCATTATAAGAGATAATGCAAATGTGAATAACATGGTCATAAATTTTCATTCAATCTTACTCTACTGTCAAAGTTATACAGTCAGTGTGATAAAGGTGGGGGCTACGAATTAAATGTCGTTGTTAAAAATGTATTTGAATTCTAAAAGATGTGAAGTTTTATGAAGTTCTTATGTAAGGCCTTGATAAAGATGGTTCCTGAAGAAGCATAGACCAACTGGAACCGAAAAGTTTTTGGACAGAAATTTTGCTAAAACTTGCATACAGAGGCGTTGAGTACGAATCTGAAATCCGTTTTTCGATTCTGCTCATCGTTAGCTCAGGATAACTATAAGCTAAACTTGTAAGCTCAACAATGGAATTTGAATGGGGAGATTGTTTACTTGATCCTTAGTTTTTATGTGTAAAACCATTGGTAAAAATCGCTCTTCTCAATTGCATGCGAGAGAGTCCCTACCTCTGGTCTACTTTGTACGAAAGCTTCCCGTCGTCTAATCTGCAGCATACGTGATAGTCGCTACGTTTACTCAACTACATGCGAAAGATTCTCTACGCCTAGCCTTCTACGTACGAAGCTTCTCAACATCTAACGTCTACCCAATTTAGTACGAAAGTTGCCCTTCGTCTAATCTACAAACCACTTAAATACAAGCGAAAGTGATTCCGAAAAAATTCTCATAAAACACCATTTCGTTGTAAAGTAGTCCGTTTGTTTAACAGAGACTGCGCCTAGTGGCACACTATTATATTATGTCCTCTTGCAATCAGTAATCAGTAATCGGTAAAAAATTTGTGAATAATCAGTAAGTTGTTGCACTGATTACTGATTGTACAAATGCACAGTACAAACTTGTACAAATGAAAGTTTTCACATAAAGCTCGGCGTAAAATGGTGTAGAGTTGGATGTATGTAGCTGTATTGAGGTGGTTTGATTGTTTTCAGGTGCCCGTTGGGTCCTACCTACAGTCGTCGGAAATCCTGTTGCTGTTGAACCGTGGGCGCTATTAAAGAATGCCATCGAAGAAAACAATCAAAATACTTAAAATTTGAATCTTTTTCTTTTGTCGATGCATGTTTGATCTGTTTACTCTTTTTAGGCTTATATTCCTGTTGCCCAGATAATAGTATTATGGCGTCAACCTACAGTGCCAGGGTTCCTTGACTAAGGGCCTTTTCGCGAGTTTAGAGATAAGGTGGTGAAGGCACCCTGAACTGTAAAACGCTTGGCCTCCATTTACCAAGCTGGCCGGTCACACCGGGCTGGCCGGCAAATCCCCTCTCACTATCACCAAGAGTATATAATACCAAGAGTAAGACACTCGGCTCTTCAGAATAGAATAGGTTTGCAAGATGCTCAAAACATTAAGGCCGAAATCTCGGGGGGGTCTTCTCAGCGTTTAAGCATACAACGCTGACATTTTTTAACAGCGGTCGTTTTCGACAACTAGTATAACTTGAGTTAGGAACATCGTACAGCAAAAATTTTTATATCATTATGTTGCATAGAACGAGATCTTCTTAACGATATAAAAATTATATAGTTCGGTTTAGGTGATCTATTACAAAACCGGCATTAAAGCATATGTATACCTTTTCTTAGTTTGCCGTCCGTTATTTCCATTTCTTTGACTTTCGTTGTTTCCCTTTCTTAAATCACGGCGGGGGTGTACAAAACTAAATAAATCGCTGAAAACATAAAACGATATATACAATATATGTAATTACAGATGAAATTTATTTACTCTATACTTAGTGTGTAATTAAATACAGTAGTAAATACATTAACTGGTCGACATCCAGGGACGATGTTATCAAGGGCTGATCCTGGGTTGGAACGATAAATCGATTTTTGTATATCGAGGAAGTCTCCCTGCGCAAAACTGACCAAGCTCAGTAGCTTATTACTGGCAACTGCTACAATGTTTAAGAATAAGCCACATATCGTAGGAAAGCCACGACATGCTCTTTTCAAGAATGCAAAACATTTTGCTTGCAGCTTGTAGCTATTCAGTTTTATTTTGACAAAACTTGAAATTGACCAAAATAGCAAGTTTTGGCTATATATATCTGCCTTCACATTAAAGTTTGACTGTTTGGAAATAAGGGTTCTCAGGCGGGATGGATGGGCAGGCCTATGCGGCCCACTGGTAGCTCATTCAGGCACAAATTACGTTGGGTTCCCGACTGAAACTAAAATCGTTTACTGAAACAACGCTAGCAGCTGAATCTACCAGACGGCTGCGTAGTTAAGCCAAAGGGGTACCTGCACAAACAGATCAGCCAAGAAGACACCAGTGTTTGGTTGTGATAGGTTCAAGCAATCTCTTGGGTAACTTCTCGTACACTCTTAAAAGTGAACCATACTAATTCCAGTAGTAGTTGAAGATATTTGGCTAGTAGCAACTACTGGAAATGATCCAGTACAAGTTTACTAGTGTTACTGGAACACAGCTACTAAATCAACCAGCTTTTCAAGAATATTTCCATAACCATTCAGTATCTAGATTAAATTTCAAACATTCCAAGCCTGTGATGTATATATGATGGCAAATTTCAAATATCCCAAGCCTGTGATGTATCACGGAAATGTGCAGCGAAAACAACTACAATTTAGAACAGTGCCTTCCTGTTAATTCAGAAGAATATGCTATACAGAGATTTTAAACCGTGATAATGGGGGGTTGATTTTGCTGCAGGTTAGTGGTGAGGGTTTTATACCACCTTATTAATGGAAAGCTAACAGGTTGTCCTTTGGTTAGCTACCAATGGATTGAATTGAATTTATACCTTATTATTTGAAACAAAACAGCATCAACATCCCTTGACCTTAAATAAGCCAGCTGTCGTAGGCCTGCAGACAAATCTACATTATAAGCTTCATTATGGTAGCATCGGAGGCATAAATTGTTGCAGAGTAGCCTATTCTGCTTAAACGAAATGACAGCAGACATTCTTGATATTTTACAAGTGTGAGTCATCCCGTGAACGATAACGTTTGATCCCAAAGTTTACGGTTGCTTTCTGTGTGCTTTTGTGACAAACAAGCACTGCGTTCGCAAAATTTGTATCTGTTTCGAGCTTTTAGTACACACGAGCATAGCGGACGAATTTGATTGATCCTGTACGCTTGCATTACTCGCATGTATTATACATGTTTTCTGGTCAAACAAAATCTAAATCTTTCAGAACGTAGATGGAAAATGAAATGTTAAATTAATTGCATTCTTGACTCAACATCATTCAGTGTTGTTGACTCATCATTATTTAAAATTCCACTGATTCCTTTCAGAAGGCACCAGGAAACTGCCATCTATTATAGGATATCAAATAAAACGGAAAATAACACATCAAATCTGGGTTTTATTAGCAGCATTAGCCATTTATCCTTCAATATTTTGGTAACTTGTTTCCACTGTCTGACCATGATTCATAATAGGCTTCATGGTTCAAAGCATTTAATTTATATTTTAAGTAAGGAGATTGCACAATAGACACAGAGGGACCTTTTGCACCCTCCATGCCTATTGCGCACAGTGGTGTGGTCAATTATTCAAATTATATTAAATTACAAGGACTTATATATTTAAAAAGAAAGTGTTCTCTACAACTGATTCAACTGCGCTCAGAGACAAACAGCGCGCCCAAAAGTACCTTGTTTCCGATCCGCACTGTAGTTTGGACTTGAGTTGACTTTTCTACGACACATTTCTGATATTAAAAGAGGGATAAAATGAATTCGCCTTTAGTGGTTCCTGCCAAAACTTAGCTAAAATTGACCAAATGGTATCCAACAAAACTGCTGATGTTAGACGGAGTGATTCTTTGATAGTATCAAGCCACTAACTGACCAGTATTCTGATAGCCATACAATTGATCCAAATGAAAAGGTAATTTATTCCGCAGAGGGAAAGTATTCGAAATTCCAAGGTATATAATTTGTGTTTCAGAATTGTGAAAGAATTAAAATTGTAACGACCACTGCTTACATGATAGGCGGATCGAATCAAATTAGCTTTTCAAAATAGACATTTTAATTAGAAATAGCACCCTGTTTAAAAGGTGTAGTTAAATTCTTAGTGCAAATAACAGCTGCTATGCACTAATAGCGTACATTGTTTGTCAAGTCGCACATTGCACATAGATATAGATTACATAAAACGGAAGAAGATAAACTTGTGGCAAAACATGTTTTCCAAATTTCCTACCTTCATCAACAACTTAACACAAGTTAAATCTTTTGTCATGTAATTTGTTACACTGCAGAATTTGAATTCGACGTGTACATGACAGACATATATCCACTGACTATTATATGGATATATTTGGGACTAACCTCACCTTGTACTAAAATTGCAACATTAACACTCTCAACTATTAAGAGTGTCATCTCATATCACGGCTTTTCAACAAAGAATATCATTGCACTTGTATTCCTAGCAAGGATGGGCCATTAAATTGTTGGTATTCAAAACGCACTCTGTTAAACATCATAAAATTTTTAATTAGAAATAGTTTGTGAGTTTTGACAAAGGTGGTATTTTTCAATAAAACTAGCCCGCGCGGAAAAGTTGTGCCCATTTTGCTGCTACTTTGAAATTGACAGACCCTATATATATATATATATATATATATATATATATATATATATATATATATATATATATATATATACAAAGCAACACAAGCCACGCTGCAGGGGGAGATGGTTTACTTGATGCTAACTAACTCGCAAAGCTTAATCAATTTAGGTCAAAGTTTGTGTGGGCGCACTCCAACACATATGTGATTGATTGCAACAAAATTTTAAAATTTCCAGTTTTTTATGGGGGGACCAAATGGGAACCAGAAAAATTTTTTCCATTTATCTTACCGAAAATTTGGGTTTACAGTGGTATTCTGTATCGTAAAAGACGAATGTGAATTATGTTTTTCGATCCAGCTTTTTCTTAGTTCGGTATAAGCTAAAGTAGTAAGCTTAAGAGTAAGCTTACACTGAACTAACAAAAAGCTAGATCGAAAAAGTCTTTAGATTCGTGTTTTACTACCTCGACAACCCCAATATACAACTTTTCAGCAAAATCAGAGACAAAAAATTTTTGGTTCCCCTTGCCTCGCTAAAAAGCTAAAAATTTGAAAATTTATTACTAGTCGATCATACACGTGCTAGAATGTAACCACCCAAAGCTTTAACCAATTGGATCAAGTTTTAAGTAGGATAAAGCGTTGTGGGAAGATAGGTTTCTTGGGAATCTGGGGAGGAAATTATTTACTTGATCCAAACTAAATTAAGCCGGTTTTAGTTTCTGAGACATCTAGATCTAATTTTGGAACAAACTTTGTAGTTTGTAATCAAACATACAGTGTAAGATGAGGTTCATTTACGCAGTTACTAATATGATGTTCAGGTAGACTCCCATTAAAATTTTTAAAAACTGCTTTTCCCTTCATAAAAATTTAATTTTAATTCAACCATTATTAAGCATGAAAATGATTTCTAACCGAAATTCAAATTAGGTGAAGATACATTTTTTGAAGTTGGTTGGTTTTTCAAACTTTCAATGCTAAGAGTAAAATTTATGGGGAGATAAATGCAAAGGTCATTAAGACATGACCTCTCCCATTTTTTTCTGCTGAATTTCGTCAGCCTGGTACCATTTCAAGTCTAATCAAGTGTGAAACCAGTCGTTGAGTCGTTCCTACCCACAACATCTGTGACTCTAAAGAGTATTTTTAAAGTTTTATTGCACTTAAAGTTTTAAAACTTTATGTCAAAATAGATTAATTGTTTCAAAATTGGATTTCCCAGGTCGCTCCCACCGCCTACTGTTGTCCTAATTAGCTCATTAATTGGTGTCTCTGTTCTGCTACAAATTTCTACAAAGTTCTGTGCAAAAGATGTAAGATTTTGCAAAGTCTTATAACTCACGCTGAGATTGTTTCGCGTCTATTCCCTACCCCCTACAATGAATATTAATGACTCTGTTTGACTATTTAAAACGTCCGAAACTTTCTGAGACGCAGAACTTCTTCGTATTGCCTTGAGTCTGAGTTGTCCGCCTGAGTTGTCCGCGCATACTTTCTATCTAGTTTCGCTGTATCGTGAAATTGAGCATACAATTCCGACTTTGCCTTTCATTGCCTTATAATTTGCCTTTTGATACAGCTTTACTAGAGTTTCACCTGGGTGACTCCCATTTCCCAAGCTTAATCTCTCAGCTTCTGTGTAAGTTTTGTCTTGTTTATCAAGCCTACTGTCCGAATTTAGTTTAAAATCTATTGTCCGAAAATTAATAAAATAATAACCTTAGTATAGACTGCGTTTACTGGTGTCCGGGCCACATTTTGGCGCACTGGGTAGGATAGGAAATTTGACTTAGCGGATTCCAAATTTTTTTGGACAACAATTGACTAAAAAAAGCTAAAGGTAACTAAATAAACATTTGTTTTATGCTAACCAGTGAAATTCAGGAAACCGTTCCAAATCTCGAATTTCTGTGTACACCTGTTGTTTCTGCTAGAACTGAAAGTTATCAACAACGCGTAATGTCTCAGGACCTTGACGACGTAAAACGAGAAATAGATAAATTGGCATAAGCTACAGAAAAATTAAAACTGTCCGATAGGCAAGGTCGATTTTTGGAACTTCCAAAATTTTATGCTGAATACGGGGATGACTGGGAAGAATTTTTTGAACTTTTCGAGTTGTTAAGTCAGGCGGAAGAGTATACAGCTGATTTGAAAGTCTTAAAATTACCTCCTTATCTTCGGGGAAACGCATTTATCGCGGGTTTATCACACGCAGTTTATCGCGGGTTAAAAGCTAATGTAAAAGCTAATTATGACTTATTAGTACCAGCCTTAGCCAAAGCATTTCAATTGCCAGCACAACAATTGGTCTGGTCCGAAGAATTACATAATCGAAAACAAGGTTCTTTTGAGTCCGTAGCAACTTATGCCCGCGAGCTGCAAAGGTTAGGTCGCGCAGCATACGCTTCAATGGAAACTAAGGCAAGGGATAATATGCTTAGGGGTTTATTTTTGGCAGGGGTTCGTCCGGAAATTCAAGACAGATTAACTTTTCTAGCTAAACCATCTGAAACTTTGGAAGAAGCCGTTTCGGAAGCAAAAAGGCAGGAAGCAATTTTGGAGCGAAAAAAAGAAAGGCAGCAAAATCAAAAGGTCAAAGCTGGAAATGAGGAAGTTGTGTCCGGTCTGTCCGACTTAAGGTGCTGGTATCGTTTTGTGCAGTGCTTTTGTGGGTATTTTTTGAAACGCCATAAGTTTCGCAATCTTGTGAGTTGGAAAGAGCTTAATACATCATTTTAAAGCTTATAGTCTGTAGATTCTCATGAAAGTACGAAACTAGTAAAAATCCGCAAAAACTAGCGAAATTGTTCTGACATACTGACATCTGACAGGCTGAATATAGACCAAAAATTTTTGAACATCGATTTCTCAAAACTGTGGAATGAGCCAAAATTTTTTCTTGTGCTGTCCTATAAAGGACATGTGGGCCGAGGGACATTTTTTTGGATTTGGCATAGCAGGTCTTAACGTTCAAGAAAATCCATTAAATGTGCGGTGACACGAAATTTCGCAACTTTGCATTGAGTTTTCTCGCAACTGAAGACGTTTTAGCTCAAACCAAGAAAAATGTCCCTCCGCAATAGTGCGAACTCTCATTTTGCCAAAAATCACGCGAATCCATTGGGCAGTTTTTGAGAAATCGATGTTCAAAACAAAATAATCGCAGTTTTGCCAAAATGGTTTTTCGGCCAAATCTCTAGCTTAGAGCAACAAACTCCGGCTAATAGGCATTGATAAAATGTGCAATGAGACTGTGCATCGATCGAGTATAAATAAACCAAAATTGTCCGTACGATTTGGCAGTAATTTTGAAAAAACTGATTTTCTCGAAAACGGCCATTTTTGGACCCCAAAAATCGTTTTTTGCTTATACTGACTTATAGACAGGAGACAGCGCAAAGGTTGTAAGAGCAAAAATGTTCATTTTCGAGTCCTCTTTCCAGCCATAGCAACCAATCCCGTGTCTTGTCTACCTACTGGGAGCTTAAGGCCAAAAACCAAAAATTTTTTATCTTTGCACCTAAAAATGCGGGACTGATCCCAGAATGTTAAAGAGCACCGAAATAGTGCATTTGAAAAGTTTCATCCACTTTCATAAAGAATTAAAGCCTATAGGGTCAAATTTACACAAAGCGATACCAGCACCTTAAAATCTGAAATAGAAAAACTTAGACGCGAGCAAAATAAGGCAGAACGATCAGTCCGAAAATTTGGTCGCAGTAGGGAGCGAGCTTTTCAGGTTAATGCGGTGTCCGCTGAAAAATCTGAGTGGAAGCGCGAAATGGAGGGTTTAGAACGTCGCACAAATGAGGCGCTACAAAAATTTATGGATGAGTTACAGAAGCAGTCCCTCCCTACAAATAGAGGAAATAATAACTATGTGTCCGAGCGCCGCTTACCGCCGGCGTCGTCTAATCAGCCCACCTGCTGGAAATGCGGTAGAAAGGGACACTTAATGAATATGTGTCGCCGTGGTAGACGGTCTGATCAGCCGTCTACCCGAAACGGTGCGCTGAATGCTAATAGACGTCATGTAAATTCAGTTTGGGTAAATACAGGTCAGCAGTCCAATGAAGTTGAGACTGACCACGGTTGGCAACCGGCTGAGATTTCTCAGTTGCAGGCTGAAAATGAACTACTGAGGGAACAGGTGGATCGCCTCCTCCCTCATTACTCCGTAAATTGTGTGACAGTTTCGCTTGATTGCGTTAAAGAGCAGGGTGAGAGACGAAATAAAGGCAAGAATGCCTACCGTGGGCCCACGGCAAATCTGTCTCGCGTTAAGTTCCCAAAATTTAATGCAGCCTTCTCTCACACGGTAAATCCAACTGCCACGAGACAGCACTGGTTGCCTACCCTCTGTTTGGTTTTCACGTGTCCGTATCTGGTACGTTTAGAACTTTTACGCAAATGTCCGAAACTTGTCATAGCATGGGTGTGTTTGCTGGTTTTGCTGACACAGTATGCCAGTGGTTCCATGCCAATGGTGTGTCATACCGGTACCCAAAGAACAGTTTGGCAACTACCCGGTCCGGTACCTTGTGCAGCTCAACAAGCTATAGATGGCCTGCACGGATTTAATCGCGTTCAATACTCTAAATTGCATTTGTATAAGCAAAATCATATTCAGTACAAAAGTAAGGCTTGGAAATGTGTCAAGTCCGACAAACTGTAGAAACGCTTGCGTATTTCTTTAATGACGAGCATTTAAAAAAGAAAATACACAAACTCTTACAGTAACCGAGTCCGAATGTCGTAGAATGAAGCAGTTTCATTCCTGCGAATAGGGTGATCTGGTTCAACAAGGTGAACTGTATCGAACACAGAATAAACTGGACTGTATTATCCAGGTGGCGGTATTAGTTGTTGTAAATGGGTAAAATTCAAGGCAACCAATTGTTTTATGTATGAGGCTGATGTGTACAAGCGACACTCCTCTGTCGCCATGGAAAGCACAGCTGGGATTGTTACCCACTGCTCATACCATGCCGGTGAGTGTGCATTAAAAGACAATAGTTTCCTTATCTGGGATGTCGTAACAGATGAGTCTTGTCAATGGCTAGAGTAGGCAAACTGTTCAAGGAGAAAGGCTCGGAGAAGCATGGATTTCCCTCGACCGTAACTTGGCACTAACAACAACCATCCCAAAAAGCACAGTTGACTGTCAGAACAGACAGATTGAGATATCTGACCAAGGAATAGCCTTCAGAGTTTTGTCCGAATTTTCGCAAGGACCTTCAACGAGATCCCTAATTAATAAACTTAAAGAGATGAGTCCGCTTAAACGTAGTGTCCGTAATACAGCTTGTGACTCTAGTCAACCAGTTGAACAAGGTATAGTGACTACTGACTTACTGGCGGCTAGCTTGGAAGCAGGACACATAGACTTAGGCTCGACTGTCCGGCATATGTTTCAGCATGCTTTGCAAAGTACGTGTCAACCCATGCAGTCGGTAGTTGGAATTATTCGTGCTAATATGTTATCACAACCGACTCTTGCAATGCGACAATTGATAGGCAAACATGATATACTAGCAAAAGCATCTGGGTCACTTATCGAGGTATATCCATGTCAGGAGCTACAAAAGTCTTCAGTCCGTTTTCTACCCATGGAGGTAACCTGTACCAAGGACATTCCAATAGAATTTACTATTAATACCCAATCATTTCATGGTTTCCTCGATGTAACAACAAATATAATCTCGCACGATAGCATTCCGTATGATTGCACGTTGTTGCAAGAAATTCCACTACAGCTAGGGAATGATTCCTACCTATATAACAGTCGCACTGGAATGTTGGTAGAAGTGAAAGACGTTCAACAGTTATCGATATTTAACTGGAACTGGGATGTTCAAATGCCCGAAGCTGCTGATACCATTTTTCATCAAATAGTTATTTATAACAGGAGTCTGGTACAAGACCACATCTCACTAAATGATATAATGGGAGGACTTCAGCGACAGGCCATGATACTGAAGGCATTAGGGGTTGAGACACAACAGATGACCTCAGACGCTGTAGACACAGTCGCTGCTAACATTTTAAGCAAAGGGTACTTTGGGTTCCTGACTGGTTTGCACGTAGGGTACTTCCAAGTTTGGACATTTCTAGTGTGTCTGTACGTAACACTCTCTTTTGTTATCGTTCATTGCAGTCCGATGAACCTTTTTCTTGGTTTATTAAATATTCCGAATCTAGCTCGACAAGGTGCAAGGAAATTTAGAAAGGTCCGTAAACCGAAAAAAATCAGGGTCTATACCTATGTATTCCCGTAACGACGAAATCGATATAGACTTTAAGTCCGCGCGAATTTCGAAACCTGCGAGAAGCATACTTCGTAGACTAAGTGATCGCGTATGGGTCCCCTGGCCTCCACGCCGACCTAAAACAGAAGATGTTGAATTAAAGGAAGCTATGCCCTTGAAAGATCCTGAGTCTATACCGCAGCCAACAACTTCCATAGTAGCCTCAACTTTAGCGCCTCCATTAGTTGTCCGCATAAAAGTTAACAGGCAAAGATCGAGGGCGTTGATCGATACCGGATCCTTAATTACGTTAGTACACCCACGAATGCTTACCAAGAGCGACCCGATCAAGCGCATGCCTGTAGTAGCTTCTTCCATTACAGGACACAATTTAGCTATAGAGGGAACAGTATTACTTCCGTTCCAAGTCGGTAACAAAGTGATCTGGCATACTGCTTATGTCAATAGCGATAATCCACATCCTTGTATTCTAGGTCTAGATTTCATTAAGAAAACTGGCTTGTCGTATCTTCCAGCGAGAGGAAATGTTCAAATAGCAGGACAAATGCTGCAGATTTCAGGAAAAACAGCTGACAGACAAGGTCACCGTCCGCCAACAGCATGTGAAATAAGTGTGAAACTACCTAAATCTGTCATTATTCCGCCAAACTCGTGTGTCACTTGCCAAGCTCAGGTATCTCCCTCCAAATCTATGGCAACAAAGGTTCTGTCCGAATTAGATGGAAAAGATGTCCTCCTGGAACCAAAACCATTTCGCAAAAGTCGGTTACATGGAATTCTGGGAAAACGAGCGGTAGCTAGACCTTGCAACGGATTGCATGCCTACTGCTTTGTTAATTTGCTGGCAATACCTGTGCTGCTTTACACCGGGGCTACAGTAGCGACAGCTCACCATGTTCAGTCCGTTACTCCTTTAGCACCTACTGAGAGCGCTTGTCCGAATGTAACAATGCAGTCGCAATCAAAGGTCCGTCCGACTGTAAAGAAGGTAGCTTATGAAATGTCTTCGAGCCATACAGGGACCAATATAACTGACCTTAGGGATCTAACCGCAGAAATGAATCTCTTCCGACAACAGCTAGTACTCGACAACAGTTCGCTGTCGAAGGCAGAATCGGTACAATTATTTGATATGCTGTGGTCATTCCGTGAAATCTTTGCAACAGACGAGCTTGATCTTGGCAGTTCAGATAGAATACAACATCGAATTTTAACTGGAGATCATGCCCCTATAAAGTCAAGACCACATCGTATGCCGTTCAATCAGCGTGAATCAGTCCATGAGCAAATTCGAGAAATGGAGCACAAGGGAATAATCCGTCCGTCAAAATCTCCTTGGGCAAGTCCGATAGTAATTGTCAAAAAGAAAGACGGTACTGACCGTATCTGTATTGACTATCGAAAACTCAATGCGATTACCAAGCCCGATGTTTGGCCGTTGCCCAGAATTGACGACATTTTAGGTAACCTTGGTGGTGCGAAGTATTTTTCAAGTTTAGATTTAGCCTCTGGTTATCACCAAATCGAAGTGCACCCGGACGATAAGGAGAAAACTGCGTTCTGCTCATTTGCAGGATTGTTTGAATATAATCGTATGCCCTTTGGATTGTGTAATGCTCCAGCTACTTTCCAACGCCACATGGATTTTACACTGGCTGGGCTCCAATGGAACATTTGCACCGTGTACCTAGATGATATTCTAATTTATAGCAGTACATGTCATGAGCACTTAAATCATATTCGTGAGGTTCTAACCAGGTTGCAACTAGACAATTTAAAGTTAAAACTCAAAAAGTGTCATTTTGGAAGAAAAGAAGTTCCGTACTTAGGTCATTTAGTATCCGCACATGGAATAAGGCCAGACTTAGACAAAATCCAGGCTTTGACAACATGGCCAATGCCAAAAACAGTTAAACATGTCCGTAGCTTTCTGGGATTTGCCTCCTATTACCGACGGTTCATAAAAGACTTTTCCGGTGTTGTCGCACCTATAAACAACCTTCTTAAAAAGGAACAAAAGTTTAATTGTGACGAACATTGTGAAGAAGCATTCAGCACTATTATAAAGAAATTAACGTCCGCACCAACATTAGCTTTCCCTCAACCGAAACAACCATATAGATTATACACTGATGCCTCTGGTGTGGGGATAGGAGCAGCACTTCACCAAGTTCAGGAGGGTAAAGAAGAGCCCATCGCATTTCTTAGTAGGTCGTTGACCAAGGCCGAGAGAAACTATAGTGTTACTGAAAGAGAAGCTCTCGCGGTCGTGTGGGCTCTAAACAAACTTCGACCCTACCTCTACGGAAGCTCGTTTACTGTCATTACTGACCACGATGCTCTTAAGTGGTTGTTGCAACTAAAGGAACCGTCCGATACATTAGCACGCTGGACTCTAACTATTCAAGAATTTGCGAACTGCATGAAAATAGAATATCGCGCAGGCGCTAAGATGACCCATGTCGATGCTCTTTCGCGAATTCCAGAAATTAATTTAGTGGAGGTTCGACGCCCAGTATTTGAAATCGTACTGGAAAAGCAACAAGAAGATCCTGAAGTGTAAGCAATGTATGAATATGTGCTAAACAAACAACTACCTCCCACCGAAAAATTGCGCAAGTATATTTTACGCTATGCTCCTCAGTTTTTAGTCAAAGACAAATTACTTTATAGAAAGAAGATGGTTAATCAAAACGAACAATTGCAGCTGGTAGTACCAACCCAACTGCAAACGGACATCATGACTATGTTTCATAATGAACCAATAGGCGGTCATTTGGGGCTGATAAAACACTTTCCAAAATTTCTCGACATTTCTTTTGGCCAAGTATGGAAAAACCTGTCCGCGAACATTGCGCTAGCTGTCTTAGTTGCGCTACCCGAAATCGTCCGCTTCAAAATCAACGCACCGAACTACAGCCCATAAGTGTCGAAGGTCCGTTCGATCTCGTAGGTGTTGACATTTTAGGTCCGTTGCCTCTAACCTTTAATGGGAATAAATACATAATCGTATTCATGGATTACTTTACGAAATGGCCGGAGGCTTATGCCCTGCCTGACACGTCCGCTGAAACCATAGCTCGAGTGTTTGTACATGACGTAGTGAGCAGACACGGGGCCCCACGTAGGCTGTTAAGCGATAGAGGGTCATACTTCCTAAGTCTGTTGGTGAAGGAAGTGTGCCAGCTCTTAACTACCACAAAAGTCTTTAGCACCGCATACCACCCTCAAACCCAAGGGTTAGTTGAACGGTTTAATCACACACTAGCAACGATGCTGTCGATGTACACTGATAAACAGCAAAGGGAATGGGATATTTGCTTACCTTTGGCATTATTAGCCTACCGCACCGCTACCCATTCTTCTACCAACTTAAGTCCGTTTCAGTTATTATACGGCCGACAGCCCACACTTCCTCCTGAGGTTGCATTGACCCAACCGCATACTCAGTATCAAGAGGAATTAGATTATGCTATTTGGCTTGCGATTCATCTGCGTAACGCGTTTTAACGAGCGCACCAAGCTATGGCAAAGGCGCAAAAGTCGCAGAGTCAAAATTATAACCGATATTTGTACGATACTATTAATCAAGGCGACTTAGTTATGTTGTACGACCCACGTACTCGCCGCGGTCTTGCGTCAAAACTTACGTGTCATTGGCACGGTCCTTTTCGAGTAACTAAAACTACTCAAAGCACCGCGTATATTGAGCCTATCCCAGAAATGACTGTAAATTGGCCAAAACAATGGGTTTCTAAACTACGTCTCAAATTATATCGCAAGGCAACTAGAGGTCCGCAAATTTCTCACAATTTGACGCCGGAACAAATGGACCTGGAAGTAGAAGCCCCTGAAGACTCAGATTGACTAGTGCTGTGGTTTTATAAATTACGTAGAAGCGTCCGTGTTGCTAAAAATTGGAAAACATACCGAAACATTATTTCATGCGATTTGTCAACTGTGAAAAAAGTACTGCCCGTCATATTTTTCCTTCCTTTAAATCCGTTTAGTCCGCTCGTCGTCTTATTATGTTTTAACCTAACTTTTTGTTTTAGCATGCCGTGGGGAGGTGCTTTGCAGGATCAAAACTTTAAATTCGAAGGAGCCTTCAACTTGTTGCTGTGCCTCCTCAGTCAGTTGAAAATTGATGGTCCGAACGGGAAACAAATAATGTCCGCGATGTCCGACATGAATGCTGCATTTCATGATGTGCTGTCGTCGTTTGGTTGCGTTCTTTCCGCCATGAAGGATCAGAATTTGGAAAACTTGTCACGCATGCTCTGTGACCGTTTTCCTACGCATGAAAATCCGTTGGGACGCTCCCATAAAGTGGTAGGACTATCCTGCATAAGTCCGTTGGAATTCTATGTCATGCCCGCGACCATGAATGAAACGTATCAGGACATTCAGGCTCTCTTGAATACAGATGTCTACAGCGAATTTGCTCTGGAACAGCCAATATCTCAGCCGATCAGTTACACTCGCTGTGTAGCCAGAATCGCTCCTGAACAACCGTTTCAGAGAGGGTTTGTCGTTCAGGTGCATCCAGATCGTCAGCTGGAAGTGTTCCTGGTCGACACCGGCATCACCATCCATTCAGCTGAAGTCTTACCGTTACTCACTGACATGTTCCCGTTGCTATCCAGCCCTCCGCTCGCCTATCGTTGTCGTCTCTTGGGATGTCCTGGTCCTACCATTTCTGGGCACTGGCACCCAAGGGCAATGGAACTCTTGTCATCGCTGATTGATCGTGATACTGGATTTGACGTTCAGTTCGATTTCGTGCTGAAGGGTGAGCTGGGTTTTCCAACCTACCTCGTTCAACCGGAGGGCCCTGTAGCTGCCGAAATCGCACAAATTATGAGAGCCCAATTGTTTCCTCCGCTGGATCAGAATACTCCTGTCCGGGCTTGCCTTACGTCGTTCGATGTAGGGTGCCAGGCCGAGCCAGTGGAACGTCCGATTACCTCAGCCTTAACATCCACCGAAGTACAGACCGAAACTAGTCCGCCGCTTTCGGGCGACGAAGGGACCGACGATATCTCTGCATCGGCCCGTACGATTTCCTCGACCCGTACGATTTCCCTCGAATCGGCAGTTGAGTCGACTGTATACGACTCGTCAACTACGCCTTATGCTGACACCGAATCCGTGCAAATGGAGACACCCGCAGCAATGGAAACGTCCGAAACACCTCCGTCCGAAACCGACGATGACATCATTGATGTATCTGATCTCGGCGCTGAGCTGTTCGCATCATCCGCCGCAATCCCAGACCCGGTTGTGCCAAATGCAGCTCCAGAACCGGACCGTTCTCTTGTCATCGACCAAAATCCGTTTTCAATGACCAGGCTGCCTTTTATCCTGAGGGCATCAAATTCAGATGTGCTATTGAAGCCATCTTGTACATTTTCTTGTTCAAATTAGCTGATATCCGCCATACCGTGGTGAATCAGGCTGCTTGGATGTTGATGGCGTCCGACACTCTCGATGCCATCAAGCGGTATATATCGGATCGAGATCAAATCACCATTTTGTCCGAATTCTTTACTAAACATTTCCAACCTATCGTTTGCGACGTCCTGAATTCGCTGAAAGATCAACGCGCTGCATTTGACGACGAAGCGATCCTATACTACGGACGTGACATGGAAGTGACAGTTCAACGTCCGTTTCCTCTGTCTCTGGAACGTGAACTCTATCACATGAATCTAGCTATGTCCGATTTCTTAGCAGGGACCACTTATGCTCCCGCCGTTCTCCAGTCGTATCGGGCAAGGATTCCATTTCATCTTCGTCCGAACGATCGCCTACTTGTCATCACGGATGTGGCCATGGGTGGTTTCCTCTACTTCCGTAATGCCGACGTGAAGAAGGTGAACCGGCTCCAAACCCTTTGTGAGGTAGAGGATCGATCAGCTGTCCACATTCTTCGATCCATTCGGTACGCTGATCAGTACGCTGTAGTGCTTTGTATCCTGGGTGTGGATGAGATCCACTATCGTTCCACCCCCCCCCCCCCCGAGAAATCAGAGAGCACTATGCGGCTCTGGTCAATGTGCTCGCCGCTCAGTGTCCTCACGCGGCTAAGTTTATCACCGCAATCCCTCCTCGGCTGGACAATCTGGCAAGCCAGGTAGACTCCACCAACCGCCTCATCCAAAATCTCCTGGAAACTGAAGGCGATGGTATTCGTCTGATTTCTCTACATCAGATAAATGATCCAATGTCCGTGCTGGCTGGCCGGACAAAAACTCATCTGAATCCAAACGGGATCCTCAGATTTATCCGGATCCTACTCCAGCACATACCTCAGCTCCGCATAGACTTCTAAGGATAAACATTCTGTTTGCCACTGTTATTCCTATGGACTTTATCAAATATTAACTCAATCAGTATGGTCCGTTTAAATTTGTCATTATCCGTTGCTGTATTCTAACAAATCAGTTGTGTCCGTTGATCCTTAACTTTACAAAGTATTATGATTTTTGTGTGCTTGCACGGAGTGCAGAGCCTTTAAGTGAGGGGAAATGTGACTCTAAAGAGTATTTTTAAAGTTTTATTGCACTTAAAGTTTTAAAACTTTATGTCAAAACAGATTAATTGTTTCAAAATTGGATTTCCCAGGTCGCTCCCACCGCCTACTGTTTTCCTAATTAGCTCATTAATTGGTGTCTCTGTTCTGCTACAAATTTTTACAAAGTTCTGTGCAAAAGATGTAAGATTTTGCAAAGTCTTATAACTCACGCTGAGATTGTTTCGCGCCTATTCCCTACCCCCTACAATGAATATTAATGACTCTGTTTGACTATTTAAAACGTCCGAAACTTTCTGAGACGCAGAACTTCTTCGTATTGCCTTGAGTCTGAGTTGTCCGCCTGAGTTGTCCGCGCATATTTTCTATCTAGTTTCGCTGTATCGTGAAATTGAGCATACAATTCTGACTTTGCCTTTCATTGCCTTATAATTTGCCTTTTGATACAGCTTTACTAGAGTTTCACCTGGGTGGCTCCCATTTCCCAAGCTTAATCTCTCAGCTTCTGTGTAAGTTTTGTCTTGTTTATCAAGCCTACTGTCCGAATTTAGTTTAAAATCTATTGTCCGAAAATTAATAAAATAATAACCTTAGTATAGACAGCGTTTACTGGTGTCCGGGCCACACATCTACGAAAGCTATTGTTAGTTTATTAGAAATTTTGTAGGTTTCAGGATAATTTATAGTTCATATATAATCTATTGGTCAATCCATTGGTTAACCCAACCGCGAAATTCAGGATTAACCCCGAAATAGGGGCTAACCCCTGTAAGTTTATACGTTTTGGAGGACTGATCCCAGATGAGCCAACATCCAGGATCAGTCTGTTTAGATACAGAAGGTGGTTGTTAGTCCATCGCAGACCGGTTGTAGATTATAACTTGGTCCCTATCTGTTGATTGTTTAGTAAGCTTACATATATGTAGGACACTATTTGAATACAGGCACACCATCTAGAATCCTTGCTCTGGTGAGAAAAATAGAGTGACTATATATCCTACATCAACGAAGGCTAGAATATATTATTAGTTCATTCGAAATTTTGTAGGTTTCAGGATAATTCAAAGTTCAAAAATGTATTAAAGTCAATTAATAGGTAAACCAATGTTCATTTTTTGTTTAATGTTTGCTTACATAGTTGTTGTTTCCACTAGTAATGGCACGAGCCCAGTTTGGTTAGGGAAGACCATTAATCTGGTGTTTTGTTGACCAGCCTAGATTGTCACCACTGTCACTGCTGTATCACTGTCTGTACAGGAAATCCTATTTCCTCACATTTGACAGGAGTCGAGTGCGAGCGACGTGCGGGATTTTAGCCAGCTTACACTGAGACCGTGAGACCAGTAAAGTAATGCGATGCCCTTAATGTGAACCACCCGGATCGGGCACTCGGTAA
>JASAND010026923.1:0-56876 GCA_030248195.1 Trissonchulus latispiculum
TTCCGAAGTTCCTGTGCCTCGGTCAAGTAGGATATCAAGGAGCAATTGACGTCGACAATTTGCGTTTGCGTTTGCGTTTGTTACAGTGCAGTTCAGGACCTGTAGGCAGCCTCAACAGCACAGAACCGGCTCCTGGAACCGGGCCAGACGGAGGTCCTTTATCTCCCCTGCGGGGGAAACGCGGGATCTCCGACTGGTCAGGGGGAAACAGTTCCGGCAACTCTCTCACTTGTGATCCACCGCCCGATCCCACGAAGAGCAACCAGGGGTCGGGTTGACCCCTGAAGCAGACTGGTCCGTGCTTTCAAAGAGTGAAGTTTCTACAGATTTCGACCGTAGAAACTTCCTCTGCGGCTTGTGTCTCTGGGAAAGGAGACTGGAGGGGAGACTTTTGCTGTTCTGCAGGGGGAGCTGGCTCGTCACTATCCCTAGATTCCTACGCATGATCAAATTCCTTAAGAAAAACAGAAAATTTTTCATAAAACAGGATCAGTACAAAAACCCCCAACCGTTTACACAATACCATAGGAACTAGACAAAAACAAACAATTATCGCATGTGCAGCAGGGTAGTAAAGAAAGCCTGTACTGGTGAGATGCCAAGATAACCCTAAACATAAAAGAAAAATTTAATTAGACATCAAACAATTAGTACATAGTAAATTATTGAAAGAGAAATCTAATTAATAAATTCTAAAATATTCATTAAAATTCATAGAAACTACACTTACGTCGCCTCACAAGTCTTGGGGGCGCAGACAATGATTCAGAGAATCTCAGCGCCACCAAGAAACATTTGAAAGAAAAGCTGGATTGATGACATCGAGGTCACCCAATTGACGTGAATTTGTAGATCGGAAGATTGTGCAGTTCTTTCAGCAAAATTTATAGAAAATTCACCCCTGTGGACCATACGTGGGGCTTGTTACCACATTATGGATACAGTTCGACGAAGAAACGTACCGACGTGAATAGTAAATGTTCAGGTGGAGATTGATGTAAGGTTACAATATTCAGATTTGACGGAACTAATGGTATACGTATAGGAGGGGGCGGGCGTACCACCACTGGTTGGACTCGAACCACGTAAGGTGGCGGTAAAGGCCTATTTACATGATATGCAGGAAATCTTTCCGGTGGAGGCATGCTGCCAAACACCGGTGAAAAAGGCCAAACACCAAACACCTAAATTCATTAGTTAGGTTAAAACCAAATTATATAAGCCAAATAACAAATACATGCGTACATGAAGTGTTTGTAAATTATTACATTGAAATACAATTTATACATACGTAGCAGTGAATGACAGTTGTTTTATATCAAAATAGAACATGAATACGTATAATGTGCTCAAAATGTAGTGCCCCAAGCCGGGCGTAAACATCTGTTTTCGGGGTCCCAGCGCCAGAAAGAAAAATCAGAAATAAGAGAATTAGCAAACATTTGAGAATTTGAAGACGTGTTTGGTAAAGTAGGACCCGTAAGAGTTTCATCGAAAAAATTTGGAGGGGGAGCCATGAAAACGTCCCCACGATGGTACGTACGTATGTGGCCGGTTGGCCACACATATCACAAAAACTTGGGCGAGGGTAACGAGGGAATTCCGGAACTAACATATACCCATACGGAATTTGAAATAACGGGATTAAACAAGAATTTTGAGACCTTCCCTGAACCATTGAAACAGAAGAAGAATTTTGAAAAATATTTGAAGTCCGTGTAGTAGATGGACCCGGTAGGTTGCCCGCAGACACAGAAATAGACAGGGAGGTATCTAAAGAAGGGGTTCTCGGGAAACAGACGGTGGATAGGGGCGGAGAGGGGGAGGGGGAGGAGGGGTGGATCTAGTAGACATTCGTGGAGGACGAGGTTGAAGGTGACCATCAACCTCCGAAACCTCCCAATTTGAAATAGGAGAAGTAAGCATTTCTGGAATTGATTGATAGAAATGGTTTTGGGGTGCAGAAGAAATAGTAACGTTTGAAGAAAAGAGATACGAAGGTAATCTTGCAGGAGAATTTCGAGCTGCACGAGCATCACGCAAAAGTGTATCAATATCACCCGGATACTTAAATGTAGACTGGGTAGTAGTGATCGTTACAGTAGAACGTGAAATTGGAATTTCAGAATTTAAGGAACGACCAGGTAAGAATTCAGGGGAAGGAGGAGAATTTGTAATAGGAGGAGCGATCATTAAAAGAGAATCCGAATTTTGGGTAGAACTTTGAGTTGAGCGAGTGGTAGGGGGGGAGACTAAATTTGGGTAACCAGGAGGAGGGAGCACAGGTCGGGGGTGGTAAAACCCCGACAAATTTCCCGAGAACCCAAAACAATGAGCCGTACGAGCAGGATTATCTGACATAGTTATTCACGAATACGAAGAAAATTTTAAGTACAAATAAAATTTTTACCCACCAAATCCAAATTACCGCGAAAATGGACTGAGGCACCAAGGCACAACTGACAAGAAGAATCTAAACAAAGCAAATTAATTATTAACAGAAAAACACAGAATTTTCATTGTAGTAGAACATAAATATATATATACATACATATCAGACAGGTGAATCTTCTTCCGGGGAGGGGTCTGTAGGGGGAAGAGGGGGAGAGGAAGGCGGCGAAACATTTATAGTATCTTGAAATTTCTGTACTAGTTGTTGAGAAGACAGTTGTTGAAAAACAATTTCCGATGGATCTTTTAGGAACACAGAGGCGTCTGTACACGTAAGGTAAAGAGTAGCCGCGCCCCTCTCCCTCAACCATGTAGGGGAATAAAATAAGATGGAAACGCAAAAAATCCAAATTGAGCTGCTGAACGAATAAGTTTTATACATTCTTCTTTTATAAAAACGTCAGGTGGAAGAATCATAAGCGCAATATTTTTAAAATATAAAGTACGAGGTCTATGCCAACCTCCCCGGACCGGAAGAGAAGAATGTAAACCGAGATCTAGATTTAAAACCGGGAGAAATTGTGTACCGGGTGGAGCGACCCGTCCCCGTAGAGAAACAAATAAAGGGTCATCTACATGCGAAAAATTATACGTACACGGACGAGGATCAAACACAGAATCTGAAGAGCTTGAAGTAGAGGCTGCCATTATTTTATAAAAATAATCAGTAAATTGTAAAAGGAAAAAGAATTACTAACCTCAAAATTTTAAGCCGAAAGGCAAGCTAGAGAATAGAAATCAGGGGTGACAGCCCGAATTTATCCACGAATACAGATACCTGAAATACAAATATAATACATAAAATACACGTAAAAACATAGAATATGTATACCTGTACTACCTAGTGAGGAACCGTCGGTAAGGGACGAAAAGTGGACTGGGTGGCGATGTTTTGAAGGTGAAGCCGCTGAATATAGAGTGGGTTGACAAGTTGAAGTTTTAAATCGCTGATATCAGTGTCATTGATGCGGCCTGGTGGAATGAGTGCAGGTTGTGAAATAGAAATTGGTCGTGCACCGCGGTCACCTGGTGTAGGAGGGAATGGCATAGTGTCACAGGTGGGATCCGTTTTACTGAATTTTATGGTCCACCATTGACTTTTTTGGGTATCAATATCTGGGAGTTCCATAGGTGGAATAGGGCACAAATCTAGAGAAAACTCATCAAAAACCAAGCGAGAACTAGTAGATTGACGAGACATGATTGCTGAAATAAGAAAAATAAGAAAAATAAACCTACCAAAAGAGACCTAGATCACAAGCTCCAGAAATCAAGCAAAGGAGCCAAAACGGAGAACAAAATCCTAAACAAAATATAATACATAAATATCATACAATATGTGTGCAGGATAGGCTACTCTTGTTCAGAATCTTCTGGTGGAGGGTTTTTGTAGAAACCTTTAAAATGTTTGGCAATATTTCGGTGGTGGTATTCCATGACAAATTCTTGGTCAACAGGTTGAAATTTTGCCTTTCGAACGTCCGTCCATCTAACTAAACCAGGTTGGGTGGGGGAGGTCAGGTTCTGCTACGGTAATAGGTCGAGCACCTAAATCGCGAAGGTCTTGAGGGGGGTCGAAGGTAGCAGGGGTGGGAAAATATCGAAATAATGCAGCGACTTTTTGTATACGTGCGGACTCTTTAGCCGCCGTGATAGTTTCCGGGACTGGTGCTGGAGAGGGGGGATTCAGAATCGTTAACAGCTACGTTAAATAAAGATTTAGAGTCACGAATACAAGGGACACCTCTCCTTGCGGTGCGAAACCCAGGTGTAGGTGGAAAAGGCATATAATCCCAAGAAGGGTCATCTTTACTAAGTCGTATAGTCCACCAGGTTTTCTTGTCCATTTGGTGTTCGTCCTCCGGTAGGTCTGCTGGAGCAGGTATGACCTGGGGAATAGGAAACGGGTGCAGGGGGGAAAACTTACTAAGAACGGCAGTTCCGTAAGGCATTAGGACTAGAAATAAAAAAAATTACAATAAATTAAACCTACCGACACTGTGAATCCAAATCCAGTGGCAGAACAGGAAACAGTTTTCACAATAGAATCAAGCGCTCACTTAAATAAGAGAGTTACATAACTTACAATAATATATACATATATACAAAACAATGGGATTAAATAGGAAGGAATAAAAGGTGAATGGTAAAAATTGTAAATATAAAATGTGTAAAGGGTTAAAAGAAAAGGTAAAAATAAAATTAGTAAATTATTAGAATAATAGGCCACAGTACTGGGTAACACAAATATATTCTAAGGGTGTTTTTACCCTTTATTGTAAACATGAGATCAATAATTTAGAATTTGTAAAATTTATTCTAGTAAAAGAATTCAAGAACTTCTTAAAGAAAAGAAAAGGAATCATATAGAAGGTTTTATGAATATATAAAACTTAACTAAATTAATGGGCCTCGACAAAAATTATACCTGAAAGGGTTTCAAACGGTTTACATGAATCAATTCCGGGGTGGCATCAACACGATTTAGGGACAAAATCTCTATATTAGTAGGGGAAACAACTTCTACAACCCAAAAGGGACCTTCTAACATAGGGAGGTATTTTCTATTGGCACCTTTTGGAATATTTGCTTGGGAAACATCTTTTCAAACTAACATTTCTTCTTTATATTCAATAATTTTCGTTTTTGCGTCATACGTACTTTTGCGGTTTTCAAGAATTTTACGCGTATATTCTTTCAAAACTTGTCGGGAATATTGTAGTTTTTCACGTAAATCTTGTAAGTATGACGGTGTAAAATTTTGAGTGAGAGGGTCAGTTTGAGTGAGAAAATTTTGAGAATACAGCCTGGGATCCCGTCCAAATAAAAGATAATAAGGTGATTCCCCGGTGGAGGTATGGGGGGGTTGAACGATAAACGAACAAAACCCATGGGATTAATTCATCCCATTGTCTAGCAAAACCTAGAAGAGCTTTTCGTAATAAACCTTTTAAGGTACCGTTTAGGCGTTCGCATGCCCCGTTGGTCTGGGGGTGGTAGGCGGTAGTTCGTACTTTTTTGGTTCCCATAAGTTTACACAATTCTTCCATGAGAGATGAACAAAAGGGGGCACCCCGATCAGAAGGAATTTCTCAAGGGGCCCCATGAACTGCAAAAATATTTTCAGCAAAATAGTGTTTTGGCAATAGTGTGAGTTTGTTCATTTTGCATAGGAAAGGCCCACCCCCAACGAGTTAGAAAATCAACAACGACCAAAACTTTGGAATTTCCTGAAGGGGTGGTAGGGGCATACATAACATCCACTGAAAGTCGCTCAAAAGGGCCTCCACCGGTGTGAAAAAACGCATCCAAGCCTGTGGTTTTTAGACCCGGGATTGCAGGCTGCACACACTTGACAAGCATCAATAAATTTGTTTACATCTTGTGTTAAAGTTTCCCAGAAATATTTATTGGCAATCATGCCCTGAGTTCGGTCCCTCCCATTGTGACAACCTCCAAATAGAGTATTATGGCATTCATCAAATACGTATTTTCGACAATCTTTAGGTACCACAATTAATTTAAGCGCATCACGACGTCTAAATTTTAATTTCCGGCGTAGTATATCGTTTTCAACATAATAATCAGAAGAAGTTTTACGTATGTTATAAGCTTCAACCGGATTTTGAGGAAGAACTTTATTTTGAAGAAAATTCATCATGTTAGCCGTAAAAGGATCAGATTGTAAAGCTTGTTTCCAAATTTCAATACCGGCCTCGGATGCCAGTGGGTCCTCCGGCCCTTCATATTCCTCCTCTATATTCGTAATTGCAAATAAAAATTCAGGAATTTTGGGGTGGTCAGCAAAAGAGCCGGCGCTGAATAACACGGAATCGAAAAGATCGCAAAAATGACCGCCAACGGGCAATGCGGCCCAAGGCTGTTTTGGGGACCACTTGGTCACCCAACATGTATTCTAGGGCTTTATGATCAGTAATTACATCAAATTCGTAAAGGATCAAATAATGTTGGAAATAAGAAATACCAAAAAATATGGCCAACGCCTCCAATTCGGTGACGTGGTAATTCTTTTCAGCCGTATTCAGCGCCCTGGCGGCATATGCATCCGGATAGAATTTACCTTGATCATCCGTTTGTTGGAGCACGGCTGCAATGCCCTGAAAACTGGCATCCGTGGCTAGGGTGAACCGTTTAGAAAAAGCAGGATATACTAGCACCCGTGATAAGTTTTTCTTTTAAAGTCTCAAATGCCTGCTGACACGCACTACTCCAGACAAATTCAGCGTCTTTTTTAAGTAAAGAGTTCAAAGGGTGGGCAATTTTAGAAAAATTTGGGACAAAACGTCTATAATAACCTGCAAGACCAAGGAAACTTTGGATATCCTTGACATTCTGAGGGACAGGAAAATCTTTGACGACCCGAATTTTTTCCGGATCGGTGGAAATCCCAGACGCCGAAAGTACGTGTCCAAGAAAAGGCATTTGAGATTTTGCAAGTTCACATTTTGAAAGTTTGAGGATAACGCGCTCTCTTGAACAACGTAAAAAGACCTCTAAAAGTTTGTCTAAATGATCAATTTCGGTAGAACTAGTGATTAAAACATCATCAATATAAACTGTGAAACCTTCCATTATCCGATCTATGATGCGCTGGAAAGTTGAGGGAGCATTACAAAGGCCAAAGGGCATGACCTTGAATTCATACAGCCCTGAGTGGGTTATAAAAACAGTTTTTTCACAGTCAGGGGGGTAAATTGGAATTTGATGGAAACCCGAAGCCAAATCTAATTTAGAAAAAATTGAATGACCCAAAATTGATTCAAATAACCCATGAATGTAGGGAATAGGGTAACAATCTTTTTTAGTAATAGCGTTTAATTTCCGGTAATCTACACAAAGACGCCAATCCCCGTCCTTTTTCGCAACTAAGATAATTGGGGAGGCCCAGGGGCTTCTAGAGGGCTGTATGAGTCCTGGTTCGAACCATGCTGCCAATTTGGCATCAATAATTTGTTTTTGAGCAGGGTTGACTTTATAGGCCCGTGCTTTTATTGGGCGTTTTCCCGGCTCAATTTCAATATAGTGGTAGTCTATATCCGTTTTTCCACAACCTTCAGCTGCATCCCAGATATCCGGAAAATTTAGAATCATAAGTATAAATACGTATATCCAGTCTCGCCTGGATGAAAAGATCTAGAAAATTTTACCAGTACCCAAGATCCTTGAACGGGAGGTTCAAGTTCTTCTTCTGCCGCCAGGTCCTCGGAGAGGGCAGGTGGGATATCGTTCCTCCCAGTTTGGCTTCCCTGTGGGGGAACCGCACCGGGAGGTCCGTCAAGAGGGCCGCCTAGACCAGGGTCCAGACAGTCTTCACTGACAGCAGGTTCCACCTGACCTCGGCAGGGCAACTCGACCCATATTGCACCACATCAGAAAAACGCACAGATATTAGGGGTAAGGGGCGTTTTAAATTTTCTGGCAAAGGAGACAATTGATCAGAAGGAATTAAACATGGAGTTAAATGTCCAATTTCAGGTGATGAGGGGGTGGCTACCCCCTCTTTCGAAAATTTTGGTGGTTCAGGGGGAGCAGCTAAAGCTTTTGCTAAACTCGTGTTTTCTTTAATAACCTCAAGGTGTTCTTCTTCTAGGAGGTGGCCTACCCCCTCATTCGAAAAAATGTCTGAGTCCATGCCCTCTTCTGGACAATGAAGAACAATTTCAAAATCATCTTGCAGTGATTGTTTCAAATATGGGTCAAAAGGCGATCCTTCACGAAAAGGAGGCGTGCCCATGCATGTGTCAACTGCGTAGATCAAATCCCGTGAAAATTCTTCCAAATGAACTTGTGCCGGTGTAAAAATAGAATTTGCCCCCGGACAAGGTGTTTGGGCCGAGTAATCCTGCACTGGGACGACTGAACCGTGGTCGACAGAGGAACCTCGACCGACCGAGTCGACCGAGGAACCTGGACAGTTGTTGAGGTTGGATTAACAATTAAAAATTCGAAAAAATTTTCTAAAATTTGAACCACTCCCGCATAGGGTAAAATTTTGTGTTCAGCCATAAGAGAATCCATAGGGTTGAAAAAACACAAGGGACCCCGGACGGTGGAGGAGGTACGAGCAGGAGCCCACACCTCCGAGGAAGGGGGACCAGTGACGTCTACAGCCATAACTGCAGGTGCTTCATCGCACCAAATTCAGCCCGAATTTTGGTAGAAGAAAGTAAAGGTTGGCGGAAGCCCTGCATGTTGACTTCGTTTGTAGAAAATAGTAGGCCCAATGAAAAGTTTTCATAAAATCTGTACCGATTAGCATATCCCGATAGAATTGTGGGGCCATGTGAAAAGACCAACCGTATTCTTTACAGCCAATAGAAAAAATAACAAAAACTTTTGCAGAAATTTCAAGGGGGGCGTTGCTAGAAGTTACTGCCGTAATTGGATCCGGATGATCAAACCGGACATCAGCCCCACCCGCCAAAATTCTTTGCACTGTCCGGGGGCTGATAATGGAAATTGATGCCCCAGAGTCAATAATGCGTCTATCAAAAGATTTTGAGTACACGATTATAGCGAGATTCCGTGGAACCAACTTAGCGGGGACTAAGCACAAAATTATTCCACGAAAATGAGCTGTCTTGGTTGGAATTTTGCTTGAATTTTGAATTGACGCATAATTGCCAAAATTTTTGTTGTGCCAGACATGACCACCAAAGCTGGCATATTATCAGCGGTGGCTAAGACCTGTTCGGATTCCAGGTCGGAGGGACCCCCCAGAAGTTACCGCAACTGAAGTCAAATGGCCCAACAGAGGTATTTCCTCCTGTTGAACTAGCGTAGAAGTAGAAGTTTCTTCCGTTTCTGTGGCCACCGAGGCCGTCTGAGTCCGGCGCTCAGCTGAGGGAGTGGGGGGTGCCTCTCCCAAAACCGGAGAAAAACCCGCTGTCCAAGAAGGGGAGGGGTGTTCTTCAAGAAACATAATGGAATCAAATTCTGGGTGATCAGGGCAGGTACGTGTTAAAAGAAAAGCCATGTCCCGAATTTGTTGAGAAAGAACATCATAGTATTGTTGCATGAAATCAAAAGTTTCGAATAGAACGTAAATTATTAAAATTATGAACCATTTTAGAAAAAACATTGCACAGTTGTTCATGAGACATGGTCAAATCCAAATGTTGTGATGCTAGAGCATTTACCGTTTCTGAAGTGGAAGGGGTAGTGGGGGCTGGTTCCTCCCCTTTTGAGGCCATGCTGAGCGCACGGGCGGAGACCACTGAAATATTAAATTGTTCGAACATTTGATTTGCCTGCTGTAGGGTCATCCCTTGTGACGGTAGTGGGGGCTTCCCGCCCAAGGGAGGTGTAGGATTTCCCACAACTCCCGAATCCGAAGCGCGCACAAAAGTTTGAGACAAATCCGGCACTCCAGCATTCTGTAGAGAAACAGTGCGCTGAAATGGCGCCGGAGTGGGCGTCACAGAGGTCGCAGCCGCCGCTGATTGAGGGTTTTGTCCCTGAATATACGTAGTTTGGGCCCCCGAATTTTGTACAGGTTGAAAATTTTGAAGGGGAACAGAAGATTGAACTGGGGGGGATTTTGAGGTGGGGGTACGTATTGAGACAATAGAGGGGCAGGGTTATAATTTGTGGGATAATATTGTTGTTGATAGGTTGAGGGCCCCGGGTATTGGGAAGGGTAAGCGTTTTGTGAGTACATAACGTGGTCAACCCTTTCTGGGGGTGGGCGATTTCTGTAGTCAGGAGGGGCTTTCGAAGGGTAGCGTTCCCAACATTTTTCGGATGGGTGACCCCGTTTTTTACAATATCGGCAAGGGGCAGAAAATTTTTTCCGTTTTTCCTCCTCCCATTTACTTAAGGCTTCTTGAAGGTGTTGCTCGAACCAATCCTTCATTTCCCGAAAACCTAGACGGGAAGCCGCAACTTCGAGGTTGGACTGTGAGGGGGTGTCGGTAGTTTTTGAGGGCTGGGTTTTTTGTCGGTGCCCCCCTCTTCAACATAGTAGATTGGCAGATCATACGAGAGGGTATCACCCTCCATGGGACGGGCCTCCGTGATTCTAAACGGTATACGACGAACGTCTTGCATGGTAGGGCGTTGATGCAAATAAAGCGAAGCTAAAGCCGAAGCAAATTTGTCGTGTACCCCCGCAAAAAGTTGCTGAACGCATTCTTGTTCGCGCTCTTCTTGGGTGTCCCACAGGTCGAGGGCCATCGCTTGCAATTCTGAAATATAATGTCGAACGGACTCGTTATGGAGTTGCTTTCGGTGTGCAAAAGCCGAGAGCCGCTCCCGCAATGAAAGTTGCGGTTTTGGGAACTGCGATTTGATCAGTTCTAGAAATCCTGGATAGGACTCCACGACCTGTGGGCCACAACGAGAGGCGAAAATTTGAGCTTTCCCCGTTAATTTATTCCAAAGGAGGCGCCCCCACTGCTCCTGAGGAACTGCATGAACTACCACTGCCGACTCAAATTGGGGTAACCAGTCTTCGAAATATGCGTATTTGGGGTCATACCGGGGAACATCCCGTAAAACTTCCAGATAATACCGAAAAAGACCCGTGTCAAATTTTGGGACTGAAATATCGGTTCCTTCCATGGTAGTAGGGGTTGGATGTCCAGGACTTTTTGGAATTCCCGGTTTTTTACCCACATTATTGACTGAATAATTTGAGTGGGCACCCACAGATGAAGGTGACCCAGAAAATTTTGAGGGAGGAGGTGAATTAGAATTTCGTTGAGAAGGTGGAGGGGGATGTGGTGACTGTTCGCAAGCCTGATGCGGCTGGGCAGGCGCCGAAGGAGGCCCCGCAACAAAATCTTGCTGTACTGAGGGCGAACCTCCCGAAGAAGGGGCGCCCCCAGCAGGAGCCAACGCTACTCCTTTACCTCCCCTCGGGGGAAGCGCGGGTGTGCGCTGCTCTTGCTGCCGCGGAACTTCAGCCGGCCCTGCAAGGCGGTTTTCTGCAACGTAATCAGCCGCACAAGCATGGGAGGCCACCATCTCCGCCATGTAGTAGGGGTTGTTGGGGACCTGCTGCGGTAAAAATGGGGGACTTGCAGTGGGGGCAAATTTTGTTGGGACCCCTCCCACAAATAATTATTATCTAGTTCACGAATTACTGGATTTTCAAAAACTTGTTGCTCCAGACGGTCATAGTTGAAATTTGCTGGAGTACGTATGAGATATTGACCCTCGGAATGCTGTGAAGTTGGGGGCTGATAGCGTAGTTGGGGCAGTTGTTGTTGCATATGGGGTTCCGGGGCTGCAATTTGGATTCCCTCATATAAATGTTGACCATAAGACCCCGGATGGACAGGATAATAACGTGGGTCCCCTTGATTCAGAAAATTTTGATTGGCCAATTTTTCTGGGGAGGCCAAAGGTGGATTTTGAGATGCAGGAGGGGGAACTTGCAAAGGTGGAGAAGGAGGAGGCTGAGCATGATACAAAGGTGGGGCAGAAGGGCCCCCCATGACAAATTGGGGTTTTTTGAATTTGAACATGGGAAGGGGCGGTCTGCTGATTTGGTAACAAATTTCCGTACTGGTCCCGGGGAAAGGTGATCCCACCGATGTGTAAAGGGCGGGGCATTTGAGTGGTTGACCCGTTTACGTACGTATTTTGGGAATTTTGAAAATTTTGAGAATTTTGAAAATTTTGAAAATTTTCCCCAGAATAAACGGGTTGGGGTAGATACGTAGGAAGGGGGGGGGGGGTATGGGGTCCCCTCCAGTTCGGACCATGACCACCGAATTTTGACTGTATGCAGAATCATACACAGATCCTGCTTCGGAATCACCCGAATTAGGAGGGGATTGGCCAGCCGTAGCCTGAATTTGGGTGGATTGAAAAACCCCATGACTTTGGGGGGGGGGGGGCGCCTCCCACCTGCCTGTTCAGAAGAAAAACCCACACCATTTCGAATATTAGTAGAATTTTGCGGTATTCTTGGCTGGGAATACGTATTTTCGGGGGGTGCCGATAATTTAGGGGGGGCTTCCCCCGAACTCAACAAGGCAGAAACTACTTCTTTGGCTGCCTTGGCAGCGTCAAACCGGGGAGAGATAAAATTGTCAAAATCACGTCTAAAATTTGAGTTTTCTGAATGTTGGGGGATGGTGGGTTTTTCTACAGGCTGGGGAGTGATTTGTAAGGGTGCAGAAACTAACCCCCCAAGCATTTTTACCCGGGTCTCCCTCTGACTCTATGTATAATTCTGGTCCCAATTTTGGGGAGGGACAGCCCTTGTAGATTGGGAGGGACGCAAATTTGATAGGTGTAGCTCAGTGTGCCCCCCAAGTATTTTGCAGAGCACCAGAAAAAATTAAGATTACTGCTGGAGGTTTTCCCTGTGGGTTCTCCAGCAGTAAAATTACGTCTGGTGCGAGGGGGGGTAGGAGGGCGGACACCCCCCCGAAAAATTATAGGTGAGGGAACTGAATTTTGGGGGAGTCGGTTTTCCAGATTTTCTGGTTGAGAAAAATCTTGATTTTGGGGCTGGGGAAGTTCCCCCTGTAATTGATCAAATTCAGAATTTGGGGGTGGCGACGAAATTATAACTTGGGGAGGTGCAGATTGAGGAATCTGCAAACTAAAATGGGGTGGATTATTTGAAAAATTCTGGGGAGAATTTAATGAATTTTGGGGGAGGGTCTGAGAATTTTGGGGGAGATTCTGAAAATTTTGAGGGGAATTTATAGGATTTTGGAGGAGGTTCTGAGAATTTTGGGGGAGATTATCCGAGCTTTGGGGGGGATTTTGCAAATTTTGGGGGGGTTTGGTCCCCCCAACACCTCCACCAATTTTGGGGGAGGTGAGAAAAATTTTGGGGGAGATCGTTAGAATTCTGGGGGGGATTCTGGAAATTTTGGGAAAAATTTTGAACATTTTGGGGGAGACTCTGTCTCCCCACCTCCCCTACTGACAACCGTGCAGATACGCCAGCACCCCCAGAAATTTGGGAGGGGGGGGGTTGAACCCCCCAACTCAGTTCCCCCCAAATTCGTAGACCGACGTTTTTGGAAAAATTGTTGATTTAAAAAAACTATCAGAAGTTTCGGGTGCTTGCCCGGTTGGTAATTCCGAAAAAAGTCGGTCAGTGCCGTCACGTAATTTTTTAAAGTAGCGAGTAAGTCGGGGGGAAGAATCAGACATATTTACTCAAAAGTTACGGTCGCCAGTTTGTCGAATTATGAAATTCTCAATAAATGATTTGATTTCAGTAAAGATTAAAGGTTCGAGGTTGAGTGTGTAATATGTCTGATACTCCCAACTTAATCGCTAACCAATCAAGAATAAAGACGACACGGCCCTAATTTTGACACGGATTTACTTTACAAAAGATACAAAACTAAACAAAATTCCCGAACTTATGAAACTTTCACAGAAAGGTATCAAACATTACTTTCCAATTTCAAAACAAAATTAAAGCAAGCACTCTTATAAACAAGGCTCAATAGTAAGAAAACAACACAAACCCAACAGGGTGAGCCCCAAGTTAAACCCCCAAACTCGCCCGTAGGCTCACAAACCTGAGTCGGAAATTGACAGGAAGAAAGGCGGGCGACTCCCAAGAATTTGACATGACAACTGATTGTAAAAGTGCGCCCAAATTTGAGAGAAAGTGAATTAGCTATGTACGGCGTTGGACCGTACACAGCAGTAGAATTTAGATTGATTTTTCATAAAGTTAGCACCCACTTTTGAATATTTTAGGGCAAAATCAAGGAAATATTCTACACTTCTACACCGAAATTTTAAGTGAAGCAGACAACGATTTTGGTAAGGCAATCACGGAAGTTGCCTACAATCTAATTCACGGTAACGTTCCATTAACTACCACCGAGTAAGCAAAGCTTAAAAAGCTAAAGACCATTATTAAAAGGTTCTCGAATAGGGAAGATTCACGAAAACTTCCTTACATGAGAAAACACTGGAAAACTGTGAAACTTATTTGCGACATTTTCCTTCAAACAGTAGAAAAGGCATGTCTAAAGTGAATAAATATTTTTAGTGCACGAGTCAGTAATGCCTGAAGTCACCGACTCTGAATTTTCAAAGTCTGTACTACAAATTTTGAATGATAGCAATTTATCTGATGATGAAAAGAAGCAAAAGCTTTCTTTGCTTTCAGACCACAAATCAAAAAATTTGAATTGGATACTAGATTTCATCCCTAAGCAGAACAAATCACGAGCTAAACTAATGCTACATTCAATTTTTTGGGAAGGTATCTACTTCTGAGTCGGGAAATGCTATTATTAAGGATGAAGCAGGAAATGATCAAGAATTGTCAAATTTAGTTGACTTAGTTAAATATTTTACGAGCTCTGCCTCAATAAGTAAACAGGGTGAGCCTATCGGTGATCAGGATTTTAAGGAATATTTGCTAAGAATTAATGTTCCGGGAAGTTCTTTTGGGGCAGGGCGAGTACAACAAAACCAAGTCAGATGTCCAGAAAACAATGGTTGGGAGAATTTGTACGAAGATTAAAAAACTCGCTTATGTATTGAATTAATTCTGACTAGAATGAAAAAACTGAATTTTATTTGAATGTAAATCAGCATTTCCCAAATGAAAGCAGTAACAACAATCAAAAATGGTTAACACTTCAATAAGACATAACCAAAATCTGTCATTTAGTTGAACACACTAATATATTTTTAATAATGTCCATGATATTCTTCGTAGTGTGCCAGTGCTTCCTTATAAAAGGCTGTTTTCGCAATCTTTGAGAAGCCAACTCTCGACTTTTCTCTCAGAACGCTGAGAATAAACCTTCTGCACATGGAGGAGACAGTGATGGGCCAGGTGTACAAAACAGTTTTCGCCCAGAAACTGCCAACTAACATAAAAAGCAAAATTTGTCCGATTTGATAGGAAAGCAGGACGTCTCCATCCACAAACATCCTGTCCGCATTTCGGTTAGGTTGAAAAACCGACGGAGTGTTTTGATATTTTGGGATTCGCTTAATTGGGAAGTCAGGTCCCAACTCGAACATGCCATTGTAATCAATAGTCATGATTTTCATGCCGCCCTATCGGTTTGCCATCACGGACTCCGTGTTAAGATTACGATTGATGTAACCTTTGGCAAGGCAGCCTTGAACCATCTCTACCATCTGGGGAAGCAGGAGCTTGATTTCCGTTTCAGAAAACTTCCCTTCAGCAGCAATGCTTCTCCCAATTTTGGTGAATCCAATCTCGAGGACGTCCGTGACCACACAGTAAAACTATGGTCTGGGGTCAGTCAGACCTACTGAAAATGTGTGGTCTACAATCTGTAGAACCCCAGGTACGTCTTTACACTTAAGCATTGCCTTAGCGTCAGTGGTTATGAATACATTAATTTCATAACCACCAAAACTAGGGGTACTTTGTGTCAGACGAACCTTACACCTCGGAGTTGCCAGACAGACAAACTTCTATGCCTCTTCGCCATTTTCCATCTTGGTGCATCCGTGAATCGTTGTGGGCAAATATCTAGAATCTCGCTGGACTAATTGCTCTACCTGCATTTTGTACACTCCATTTGTGCATTGGAGAAGTTTATAAGCCATAATTAATCAATACCTAAAATAATACAGAAAACTAACATAGAAACAAAGAAAGTAGCATAAACAAAATATAAAGAAAACTGGTGGTTATATTCTATTGCTGCTGTTGTTCCAACAGAAATTTTAGAATCTGAAAACATCTGTGGGTAGAACAATAAATGATATTTTGAATATTCTGTTCTTGGTGCTCTGCGCAAGATTATCATTTGGAATTTAGCATAAGACGGCATTCCTAAAGTTCTCCACGTCTACCACAGTGCAGTCAATTGACAACCACGAGAAGTATCTCCGAATGATTTCAGTGTGTCTAATTCCCTTTGAATAAATTATGCCCGACTGATTTGACTGAAAATGATTTCGGGCTAAAGCCATTACGAAATCTAGATCTAAATATCGCTCTGAATTTGACCAGGTCAAACCATTTTGACGCAAAGCATACGATGCAGCCCGCTTTTGTTTTTTATTAAGCTGATTCCGAGAACATGGGGCTTTTATACGCCAGTTGTAGACCTTCACATTTCCAGGGGTAGTCTTTGTGATGACGGTTATCTCGAAAGGTACATCCCCGATCACTGGTACGCCAATGGAGAGTATTGTGAGTATGTCCAGTGACATCTTCATATCAAAACAAAATATAGTAAAACGTTCATTGGTTTTAGATTAAAACATGCTGACAATAGTAATTAGATATCATTCGCGCATTTACGCCTTTAAGTTAAATAAGTGTTAAAGAAACCTCTGCTTCTGCACAGCAGACGGATTTTATCGAAAACTGTTGCTTTCTTTAATTTCAAAGTTCTTTAAAAGAATTTTCCTGGTGATTTCGATATCTTTATATAAAAAATATCGAATGTGCCTCTCGTACGGTCAGGAAAGACAGTAGAAAAGGTTCATACCAGAATGACAAGGGTCTGTTCAAGAAATGGTAGTTAAAAATTTTAATTTTGGTAAATTAATTAAAATGTAAATTTAATTTGGTATAATTTAAAATTAGGGTAATAGACTTTTTGGTAAAATATGTACCAATAGAATTTTTACAGACACTATATGTCAATAAAGGCTTTTCAGTTTTTCTGTCTAAGTTGATTCCAAATTCTTTAGTTTGGATTAAATAAGTTATTAATAAACCAGTTGTTGTCAAGCCAAGTATGCCGACTATTATTGTACAGATAGTGCAATGCAAATGGTAAACGCTAACTTCAAGTATATACGTTTTTCGGCATAAGAGGAAAAACTGTTTCAATTGAAAATATTTTTTTAAAACTTTTATGCGGAAACTGGTTCAGTGCTAACAACCACTAGACGTCGTCTGTATAATTATTGAAAGTATGTTGGTTCATTTCATGCAAAAAATGTAAATTTTGATAGCGTATGGTTTAACTTTTCTTCAATAGATTAGCTTAGTTCTCCTGTGCACTCCCAGACGTGCAGGCATACATTAAAACATATAATGTCATTTTTTAAAAGTGTGTGGGGAAGTATAACAGTTTTGTTTTGCTTCGACGTGGTTGTTATCAGTTTTTTATTTTTTACCAAAACCTTCCCTTGCTAGCGGTTTTTCTATTTCGCTAGTTGTAATTAATCACTGATCATCTTTGCACAAAGGAATTTTACATTCAGTGATGTATTTGGTATGTTTACTTAAACCTGAGAAAATTGTCAAAAAGATTAAGGAAAAATAATGATCCAACTTTTATTTCGGCTAAAAGTCGAAGTTCTTCCTTGTTAGAATCATTGGTTTACAACTACCGAATCTGACTTCCAGTTGTTTTGTAGTTTTATTTGAATGTTCAAAATGGATAATCTTTACAGTATCGTATCATATATTTGAGGAAACTCACAATTCTTAATGTCCCTTATATTCTGGAATATGTGATTATGAGTTAGATTTTCGCAAAAATAAAACCTTTTTCAGTCTTTGATTTAATTTTTTATGCTTAAAATAAACTTAGATATCAGTCCTGGTAAATACTTGATCAATTTTCTTCTAAAGTTAAAAAATTTGTTTCTGTCGAAACGAAACTTATGTAACACTAGCAATAGCTTTGGAGGATGTCAGACACTCAAATTGGATACTGAAATTTTGGTGGAGCAGTGCAAACAAATACACTGCACTGGGAATACAAAACCAAATTGTTGCTTCATTCTAAAGTCAGTTTATAAAATTGATGAAAGCAATTAAAATTAAGCAATAAAATTGTGCAAGATTTAATGGTTTTTAGTCAAAAGATTAAAATTTGCAAACAATTGTTATACTCCGTAAATTTCACTCACAGTCAGATTCAGGAAACCAAATACATTTTTCGATCAAAAGACTGAAACTTCTTTCAATCTGATTTCAGTTTTTAACCAAAAATTCTAGTTTCACCTCAGGTTGGCGAGCTAATATAATATCAGTTTCAGCTTCAGTGACGCCTGGCAGCTCAAAGTTTTTAAGCCTGAAAGAAACTGCAAATATACATTTTCAACCAAAACACAGAAACAAGCTTGTATTACTGATAGACCTGCTGATGCTATAAAGAGCAATGGAAAAACGGTGAAATCGACCCTTTCCTTTTTCACTGGTTGGTGCTTTAACGGTTCAATAAAGAACGGATAAGCGGAGACGGAAAAAATCAGTATAAAGTACTTTCCGTTTCATGTGTCTTGTGAAATTAGTTTCAATTAGGTTCCAGATTCGGTGACTAACTACTGAATCATGTCGAAACTGAAGTTTTAGTGAGTGAAAAAACATTAATTTATTCCATAAAGTGATCAGTATAAAACCAATGTCTTAAGTGGTGATTCCTTTCGGAGACATCACCTTTGAACCATTATTTACTCATTCATTTCTTGGAGTTAAGAAGCCAGCTTTAGCAGAAAATGTAGATTAACGTATTGTCTTTTAACTGGAAACTAATTCGTTTTTTGAGAATTTTCTTAGCAAATTTTAGCAGAATTGCTATTTTTCAGACGTCTTTGCAGGCTGGAGTATTTTTGCGAGACATCGGTTATACCTCTATCAAACAGTTGGAGACTATTTTTAAGTATTATGAAATCGCTTTTCGTTATGGAGAAATTAGCTAAAAATGTGTGCGTAACCTGCATTTTGCCTAACTTTGGCAGCTGTCAGAGCAACTAAAAATGGGGTCACGTGGTATTTTTGTGTAAAACATGTAAGTACCAGCCCTCCAGGTTGCAAATAAAATGCTCAACAGTCTCTAAAAAAGTTAGTCGTGCTTTTGCAGAAATCACATTTTTATGATAGCAGTCTCTGAAAAGGTTAGTCGTGCTTTTGCAGAAATCACATTTTTATGATAACAGCTTAGGGATAATAATTGAATGATAATCATGCTAATTGGCCTCTGCCAGACTGAAAGATCGACACTTTATTTTATTTAATTTCTGCAAAAATGACTAGTTCCGGAAGTTGAAATTTGCTATACCTAATGACAGTTGGGGAAAAGTTAGAAAGATACATTTTATAAGCAAAAATGTAGAGCTCAACCAGAGCTTTAGGATGAATATAGTCGTAGCCGTGCAGCCAACTGTCATACATTGGTAAGAACCATGTCGAGGTTTTTTTGCAGCAGGATTATGAGGAGGGTTTTAGAACCATATTAAGGCCATATTTTGAAAGTATCGTTAAATTTCATCTTAATTTAATCCGTCAAATCAACAATACATAGGCAAAGGGATCACCACCTTTGAGATAATAAAGTTGCATAATTTATCAATTGTAGAGTATAGGATATATGCGTGAGCTAAGCCTAAGTATACGGTAGATAAGTTCCAACCCAAATTGAAATATTTCATGAATAATCAGTGTAAAATTATTGTTAGCTAATTTCATAGCTCAAATATGACTCATAATGATGATCCAGTTAAAAATGGCGGATCAAGTTCAGTTGGAGTACCGTTAGTCTCGTGGGTAGTCGGTGGGTAGCGTAGGAGGTTCTCTGCCATTTTGTGAGTGCAATTTTTAGTTGTATTTTTGTGATTCGAGCTGAGTTCATTTTGGAAACTGTTTGTGATTTATTTTGATATGCGAGTAAATAATCTTTTAGCCTAGGGATTTTTCTCATATTCTGAGCCAGCGAATATTCAGCCCTAATCAACAAACAACTACAAAACCACTTTATTGCTTTCTGGACATCACACACCTTTGACAACAACCTGCAAGTATACGGTCAGTCATCGTGAACCTAGCACCAGGGTTTTATTCCCTACACAATCATTAATGATTTTGTCTTACCTTGATCAAAACGGACGGAAACTGGACGACAGAGAGAAAAACAGAGAGAAGGAAAAGCTAAAGTGCAGTAGACAAAATTGTAGGAAAGTTGCCTGAATGATGATACATTTGAATTTTTTCTAGTATTTAAGCAGATTTCCCGCAAACTTCTTCCTTTTCGTCAAATTATGTTTTCATATGTTTAAGGTTCAAAAGTCCAAAGTTTTAAACAAACTTAATATCATTAAGAATTAAAACAGGTGATAAGTGCAAAGTTCAAAGAATTAGTTGCGTAATTATCATTTATTGTAAATTTTCTTTAGCCCACTATTTCAGCATATTTTCGAACAAATCTTTGTTGAACGCCTACACAGTTCAAAGACCGTCTGGCCAAATTTTTCTGATAAGACTAAGTAATGCCTGATTATTGTGCACCAACCGAATTGTCAACTTTCAATCACCCCGCGTAGGGTAAGGCACATTACGTTAAAATAATCAAATTTGGAATTTTCTTATTTTGTGATAATACGTAAAACTTAAAAATTTAAGAACTGGCTTACTCTTAACTAAGATCTACATTGATACATTTTACGGAGACATTTTTTTCTTGACTGTTATCCCGCAATGGTAGTAGCAGCAGTAGTGGTAGTAAAAATTGATCAATTTTCCAGAAATTAATTTCTTCCAACTAGCACTTGAATTGAATAGAAAGGTTACACCACAGATAATACTAATTTAGAAAACCGTTGAAATAATTACAATTTCTAACTAACAACAATGTCCACCGAGCTTTTGGTCTTATGTCTGGAGTTACTATAATAATTACAAAAAATTAAAAAATTTTACCTACTTAGTGCAGTTACAAGAATTTTGACAGCAGATACTAGAATTATTAAAGGGTTAGGTTTTTGAGAGTTACCAATTTTCATTGTTACGCATTTTTGGAAAATCTTATGTGTCGGGGAAAAAGACAAGTTTATCACAAGTTTTAAATTATTTTTTCAGGTTATGAATACAATCATATTTTTAATAATTATTGGTTATCTGTGTGGCTCCGCCCAGTCAAAGGTAAAAAATTTAGTTTTTGGTTAAAAGCTTTAAAGTAAAACATCTTAAAAAGAATTCTATTAATCTTTTGTTTTTCTTTTTATCTCTGTAATATTAACTCAGAGGTAAAAAAATTGAGATTTTCTGCAAAACAAATTTAACGTGAATGATTTAAATTATTTAATCTTTGATATTCACATGTTCAACTCTACAACTTGAATGAATTTTCTTAGTTTTTTGTTCTAGTTGACCTCTTGTACTCCCTGCTCCAAAATTATTCGCTGTGAAAACGACAATTTTCGATATTGTGATAAGGTTGAGCATCTGTACCTCACAAACGCCCATGGTTGCTTTTCGTGTAACGATCTCAAGTCTGTTTATCCAAAGTTCGATTCAGTCTATATCTCAGGTGATGGTGACTCAATTTGCCAGTGTGACTCGTTTCTGGCACATAATTGCTGTGGACTATCTGTAATAATCACAGACTCTCCGAAAAGATGTCTTTGGTAAGTCACTAATTCTTGAAAAGATTTGATAACGTACTGTTTCATTCAAAATATAAATTTTCCGCACGGTTTGGAAATAGAATGAAATTGTTCAGAGTTGTTGACGCTCATCTTTTCCTTAGGTAATTGTAGTCGTTACTATTACCGTTTTGATGCGGAATTTTGTGTAAATTTGATAAAATTAAGGAAGCTCTGTAAATTCTATTTAAGTCTCTCACCTGTAACTGTAGACACAATAAAACAATAAAAATTATAGTTATTTCAACATGTTTTTGTTATGTACTTGACATTACCTTGTTTATCTAAGCACAAACTGCTTTCATAATTTTCTGTTTTAAAATTTTTAAGTTCCCTAACTACAAGCACCAGTCATGCTGGTTCCGTGGTTCCAAAGGTTTCTACAAAACTGGTACAGTCGACTTACTTCATTTATCTGCCAAAGGATAGCTGTCTGACCGTTCCGAAAATTACCGAAAATCGGATGTTATTTGGTTGTCACTTCAGTTGGCTGATTTTTAATAAATTACTAAAACACCGAAACTGGATTGATTGAAATCAAATTGATAAATTATTAAAATTGAATTTCCATTTTCAATTAAAATTCCATTAAAAATTTCGCTGACATTTTTATTTTAAGTTTACAACTTTAACTTAATTATGATCTATATGTTGTAATCTTATCGCGTTTTTAGTCTAACTGCATCCTCTGTTATGACTTCGAGTAGGGATAAGTTGACATCAGGATCAACAGCAGCAACAAAAACAACAGCATCAACAATAACCGCAAAATGTACCACTAAGGGTGGTAAATTAATAACAACAGCAACATCTAAAAGAACAGCGGAAACTTTCTCAATTTCTAGTGGTATTATCAGTCATAGTGAAACCAGCACTGCCTCATATACTACTACCTCAACCCATGGAGGCTCCAGGACAACTGTAAAGCCACATCCTTGGAATGCTGCACAGATTGGGTAACAGTTAGTAGAAAATTTAGTAGTGAACCTAAAAATTATACCCTTAGAGTGATAATTTCTACACAATTTGTTTTTTAAGAAGGCATATCAAAGGTTTTTATCTGATGATTATGTTTTGAAATGTGTTATTCAGGGACAGATAAATTGTGATCCATCTCAATAACTTACATAGCAAACAGTGCCTTGTTTGAAACTTTTAGCGGGACCACAGTCGGAGCTGTGTTTTCAGTTGGAGGTGTTGGATTGGTTGCGTGTATTGTTTACAGGTTAATATAAACAAGTTTTTTCCATGAAATTTTCAGTTATATATCAAAATGTACATTATGAACTATAAGGCATTACATTATAAACTATAAGGCATCTTTTTAGTATTAAAGTCTAAGTTAAATATCAGTAACTTTTCCCATAGCTCAAAGTTTTGTGATGTTTCAGATTTATTAAATCTGAAAGATTTATTAAAGTTATTCATTTTTTAGGAAATGGTTAAAAGCTGAAAATCCACCTGCACCTGCAGGAATGGAATTGCAGGATATGCACTTAGAACTGAAGGGCATTTGGCGGGAACTGAAGAGTATGATGATATTTCGGATTTTTCTCATATTTATGAAGAAATTTCTGTTCCTGCATACCAATACACTACATACGAAATTCCGAACTCTAGATTTTTAAACAACTAATTTTACAAAAGTTTATAAATATATGGTGAAATATACAACATATCAGAAATTTTTGTCTTTGGATATTGTGTAAAAGTTTCTATTAACATTACGTGAGTTTTTAAAAAATACAATGAATTGTCAATAAATTCATAAAATCTTTATTTTTAGTGAACAACCTGGTGCAGAGAATCCAGTTTCTCCTGTAATTGGTCGTCAGCGAATAACCTAATTCTGCAATTTGCATTGGTTAAGGATTTTCGTATGATTTAGTGTTCAGTATTTGTAGTTTTATGTACAGGAGATATGTTTTTGGAACACTTATCCAGATTTTTTCGGTTTTCGGTGGCAACTGGTAATTTGCTGGAATACAATTTGTTTCTCTCGTTTATGTTTGTTATGCTGGTATATTTTATAATTGTTGATAACTTGATGTAAGAATTGCAAGTTTTTGTTGTCTAGTATTATTGTTACTATGAATCTGTTTTTGTATTCATCATATGCAATTATTAAATCGGAATTTAGATGTACGCAACCTAAAACAGTATAATCCTGATTACGGTCAAAGTCATACTCCAAAAGCGCAACGGAGAACAAACGATCTGAATTACCAATGGACAGATTTGACAGGTTTTAAAGAGTTTAAACCTTTCTATGTTAATTTTTGACCAATTTTATAAAAATTGCAATATGTAATTGTTAGTTGAACATAAAATTAGATTTTGCTTCCTTTGAAACATAAACTGAATAAATACAGAAATTCAATTAATTGTCCATTTGATCCGGATCTCTGTAGTTCCGTCTGACATGAAAGGATCTCGTAGACATCAGGGTTTAAAAATCCACGTTTACTACAACTGAAATGTTGTGGCATATGCCACTTTTATTTCACATAATTACATAATCATTAAAGCATGCACAGTAATATTAGCAGGTAATTATTAGATATCATACAAAGAAATTTGACAGCATCATCTTCGTGTTTTCAGTATGAATTGATGAAACTCTAAAATAGTACATAACTTCAAAAGGTGAAAGGATAATTACTGTAGGGAGACATTTATGTAGTATATAGCGTTTGATAGAATGTTCCTTGTCCCTTCCTTGCTATACAGACGCTATATACTACTAGTTCCTTAATCGTGTAGTTGTTGTTATTATTTCCTCCTGACACTAAAAGCACGGAGGCTTCAGCACCTGCTTTAAAGAATCAGGAAAGAATATTGCGGACGAAGCCATTGAGTCCTAAAATATGTTTATTGTAAAACAAATTTCTTAATTGTGTTTAACATAAACATTACATTAGATGTAAGCAAACAATAGTATTTTCTAGGATTAGTCAGCCGAAATTAGTGACCACTGCATTCATCTAGGAATGTCAACCCTTGGCGTTCCCACAGGAACGTGATTAAAGGCTGCTGAAGCCTTCTCCATTGGTCGAAGATCAGAGTGATAAGATATCGGATAATTCTTGTACAAATCATTTCTTCCGTCATAATATTCCAAATCCCAGTAACAGATTCGATCTGTCATCACCGATCTACAAAGTGGAAGAAGTCGTCTACGTCTAACCAAAATTCCGGAATGTCCAATCGATTATATGTGGGGAGGAATTGCCACAGTTCCTCCTGTCCTCGTTTATAAATCGTAACAACTAAATTTCTTTATCACTCAAGCGTCGCCTGCTGCCATGCTCATCTGCTGCTCAGATGAAGCTCAAACACATCATGTCGGATACCTGGAGGAGATACATTGGCAATACCTCCAATTAGGCCACTCCTGAGGCTTCCCTCCGGGAATAGTTCACCTATGCACAGCATAGGAACCCCGTATAGGAATCCGGTGCCTAAGTGGGAGCGATTGATTTCACTGAAAGCGGAGGTATATGTTTGTACCGTTCGTCCGAGTCGGAGCAGGATTGGCCGGGTAGGCTCAAGAGGAGGGAGATAAAGTGCGAGTGTCATACAACAGTTTAATTAGCAACTACCAACACGCCTCACTAAGAGGGTCAATCTCACACTATATAATAAAACATAACCACAATTAAGAGGAGTACTGATCTAATGATGCGATTACTGATACACTGCCTTAGTTAAGAGGTTGATTAGTCATAATGATCAGCAGTTACTATGGGAACCTCAGTTAAGAGTAAAGGCCCAAAGACCATAGCAATGCATAGAATTTTAAAGATAGCGCAAAATTGGAGGGTCTGAGCGAGCATTACGTGCAGGAGCACAATCTCTGCAGTTCAAGAATGAGCGAACTAACTTCTGAGAGAAAACGTAAACTATATTTAAAGTAACTCTAAGCGAGACAACACAAGGTTAGTTTAAAACCAAAGTAACAAAGTTTTGCATAGTTTAAGGTTATTGGAGCATGACAACTAGGAATTGATGACGTTATGCACCCAAGAATTTAAAAGTTAATGAAGCAAAAATTACACAAAATGAATTGCCGCGTTACATGTTTTACCACAATCAAAGTGGACTCCGCAATATTTCGAGCAGATACGAATCCCATCAAGTGTGACATTCTAAAGACTACACAAATTAAAAATTATTAAACCCCACCCATCCTGACAGCTATGTGTACTTATATGTAATACAAGATAGGTATTACGTATGACGAAACATTTCGATTCGACATGTAATGACTGAGTTCGTTCCAAAGAAATGTTTTGGGCTTAAACTTTTATAAAATGTGATGTATTCAGGAATTTCAACCAAAACATAACATGCGGTTCAAAATGCTGTCCATCCAGCCAATTCTTTCCATGCCACTACCACTCCATTTCTACGTAATTGGCAAAGTTGGCTGGCCAGGTACTATGTAGTGGTGCGGTAGTTACTGCATGTAAATGGCCTACCACTGACGAAGACGCAAATTCGAGGGAGTTTAACCATGGCGAGGTACCGTCAGGCGAGCTCCCCCTAGCTGCGCCATTGATTTGTATCCAATGAATTTTAGCTATCTACGCTTTTTGGAATAACTAGCAGCTGAAATTTATATGGGACACTGTCGTTAATCTTTTGTCCTGGAAATCATAGTTTATGTTGCACATTAGAAGGTTAAGTTAAAATAAACACTTGATTACATAAATTTCTAAAATAGTTGGAAATTTACAGTATCTAAATTCTAAACTTAAACTTGTAAACCTAATATGATTAAGCAAAAACGAAGAAATAGGGATTAAGAAATGAGAACTGAAAACAACAAAAATTTAAAAATATAAATCATCAAATCATTAAAAACAGCCTTAGTTATGCATGATATTCAGGTTACGTATTGCTACCAAGCAAGGACGTAAACTGATAAGGTTCGATCTGTGAATCACCAAGCACACATAAAGTAAACCACTGATACCAAGAGAACATAATGATAAAAGTGTGACACTAAGCCTAGTCTCTGTTATCAGAGCAAAAACTATGCTCTGCTCGCTAACGGCTGACAACCCACAAATTGGACCCATCACTTCAAAGAAATTTGCACGCTATGACTGTGTTCTAAAGCTCGCAACAGACGCACATTGAACCAACTGAGTAGTTGTGTTTTCAAGCTTTAGCATGTAAGCGTAGCGGCCAAATTTGTTTGAAGTGATGGGCCCAATATGTGGGGGGGTTACAGCCGTTAGCGAACAGAGCATAGTTTTTGCTCTGATAACAGAGACTAGGCTAAGTGTCACACTCTTATCCTTATGCACTCTTGCTGATACCAACCGCCAAGTTTTTGCTTTACGCTTAATTGCACAAAACGGAGCCATCAACTTTGAAGTAAAAAGATAGCAAGTCGACGACCGAGGAAGAAGATTTTCTAATCTTGGGAATAAAACTTTATAACAGCAGGATCTGGTGCCTGCAAATAGATACCAAATAAAATGCTGGGTCAGTAGAAAACTTCGTTTGCAGGCAATCCCTCAGTATCAGTACTCTAATACCCAGTCCAACAAATTCCATGTTTTAATAGCACTAAAATACTCAAATACTTTAATAATGACATTCGCAGTTAAAACCAGTAATTAGCTCCGCGAGTCCCAGCCGTAGAACAGAACAAATCAAAATATTAAACAAATAGCTTATAGCTTCTCCTTGTAGGTTTAATTTAAACGTACTACCAGCATTGTATTAACACTTATACAGTTATGTTGACCTACCACCACAAACAGACTGATATTACTATACGAAGATTGTAATCTTGCAAAGAAATAAAGCTTGTTCGGTTTGAAAAGCTCTTAAAACTCACTGTCTACAACACCGTTGTAAATTTCTGCAGGAAGAGTAACTTCAAACTCCCCGATTTTAGAATTTTCTCCAATACAACTCGCCATTGCAATTATTGGAGTTCCTCAAAAAACAACACCAAATCTAATATTTGCGAATTTGTATTAATGAATATTTAACCATTTTCAACTCGGAAAGCTGTAACGTGAGTATGATCTTGAGTCGGAGTTCACTGTAAAACTTAAAGAATATGTAATCTTCCTCTTACAGGTATACAGCGATGGACCCGGGTCACTTATCCTTGACCTGGTGACCAGTTTGAGCTCTGCTCTGGCCCGGTGAGTCGGTAGCACGGTAAAATTCAAAAAGGTCAAGTTTTCTACGTGAATGCTCTGAGACTTGTCCGAAAAGTGCTAAGTAAGGTACAATCAATTTTTGTTTTACAAATTTGGAAGAACAAGTGTGCTACTGTCTCCCCACAGACTAAAACATTTTGATTGCTCACAATTGTTAAATCAAAAATTTTCAAATTTATCATCGGGTCAGGACCAAGTTTAAACTGTTGACCAGGTGACCCAGTTCCATCAATGATATACATAATAATAGGGATTTATTAGAGTACTTTCTGAGAAAATCATTTTTGGCTTTGAATTATGATATATGTTGTTTTTTAAGACGAGCATAAATTACATTATCTTACCAAGGCCTATGGGTCTTAAGGTGCTGGTTTCCTTTCGGGTATTTTTCACTCCTACGGCTTTAATCCTTTACGCAAAGGGCTAAAAACCTATTGCGAAATAACCTATTTCCGTGTTCTTTAACATTTTAGGACCAGTCCCGTATTCTTAGGCCAAAAGATAAGAAAGTTTTGGTTTTTGGCCTTAAGCTCCCAGTAGGTAGACAAAACACGGGATTGGTTGGTATGGCTGGAAAGAGGACTCGAAAATGAACATTTTTGCTCTTACAAGCTTTGAGCTATCTCCAGTGGTTAAGTCAGTATAAGCAAAAAACTGTTTTTAGGGTCAAAAAATGGCCATTTTCTAGGAAATCAGTTTTTTCAAAATTACTGCCACATGTTAAGGACAAAATTGGCTTAGTTATACTCAATCGATGCATCGTCCAAATGCACATTTTATGAATGCCTATTAGCCGGACTTTATTGTTTTCAGCTAGAGATTTGGCCGAAAAACTATTTTGGCAAAACTGCGATTATTTTGTTTCGAACATCGATTTCTCAAAAACTACTCGACGGATTCCGGAGATTTTCGGCAGAATCGAAATTCGCACTTCTGCGGAGGGACGTTTTTCTTGGTTTGGGCTAAAACGTATTGAGTAGCAAGAAAACTCAATGCGAAGTTGCGAAATTTCGTGTTACTGTGCGTTTGGCCGATTTTCTCGACCGTTAAGACGTGCTGAGCCAAGTCCAAAAAAACGTCCCTCAGCCCATATGTCCTTCATATCGTGGCATAAAAAGAACTTTTGGCCGATTCTTCAGTTTTGAGAAATCGGTGTTCAAAAACTTTTGGTCTATATTCATCCTGTTAGATGTCAGCATTTCAGAAACTTTCTGCTATTTTTTGCTAATTTTGCCAGTTCTGTAAGCTCATGTGAATGTACAGATAATAAGCTTTAAAACGATGTATAAAGCTCTTTGCAACTCCCAAAATTGCGAAAGTTATAGCGTTTCAAAGAAATCACCACAAAAGCACTGCACAAAAGGATACCACCACCTTAAGACGCCTATTTCTGATCGCTTCTGCAATTTTTTTAACTCTGACCAGTTAGTTAATCTAAAATATATCAAACATCTATCAGATTTATTGCATGAAAGAGAACTCCGGAAGAAACACATTGATCAATGTGAAGGATTGTTGAAACTAGAAAAAGAGAAAGAGTTTCGATAACCTACGTTAACGAGCGATGGGCTTAAAGAGCATTCTAGAGCAGATCAAAGAGTACGAAGTTACTATATCACCTGAGTTTTGGGCTCGTTTGTGCTAGCTCGCGCCTTCAGCGAGATTAAACAGAGTTGGTGTCTTTTTGCTGTATCTAGATTGCCCAGAGTAGCCTGACGGCATTTCCGCTCCTGTAATATCACTGCCACTACTAGTAGATATAGTAGCAGCTTTTAAAAATCAGCATAATATAAACTATTTCTCTGTTGTAGACCGCTATTTTCACAGAAATTTAATCTGAAGGACTGCAGTTAAACTTATTGAAAAGATGTTATAAGCGCAAGATGCGTAGGGATTTTCCTTGATAAACAATGTGGGTCAGAAAACAACCTGGCTGTTGGACACTCAAACTAAAAACTGGCCCTGTTTGCTAACAATTTAAGGTTTAAGGAGAATTTAAACAGACTGCTATCGCAAAAAGTATTATTTCAGTAAACATTCATTTGTATTTTCCGCCTGTGCAAACAATGATATGATGTTCAACACTTAAACTATATGCATTTCATCGGTATACTAATAAATAGATTTGTGGGAACCTAAAAAGTTGCTGATAAGTGTTAAACGATGAAAGCGGAGAACTTTTTATGTACAGCTTCAATGTTAATATGGGAACAAAAACATTTGTAGATAAGTTAACTCCATAACTTTAAGACCGAGCTGTAAGAGATTAAAAAATGTGAATAAAATAACTCAATAACTTTGCTCGTATATAAATAACTACAGCTTTTTTGATAAGTAGCTATGTAGAAAACAACCAGGATTAAGATTAGGCAAAGTAGGGTGACTAGAACATAATACTAAGTATGTTGTTGACAGCTTAACAAACATGTTGGTAACTGTGTATTGTATGCCAAACTATCCTATTGGTTAACTGTTGTGCAATGTATGTGACTGAATTAATAATAATGTCAAGTTGGGCTTGAAGGTACCTAGGGACCTATGAAACCTGATTAGGGTATGCAAATAAATTAGTTGATTAGGAAGCAAGAGTTGTCTTGAGCCACAGTTATTAACGCACCACTATCCTCGATGGAGAAGATTACTGTTAACTTGGTCCTGCTCTGCAACGAATTGGAGCCTGGTCCTATAGCAGACTTCATGGTAGAGCATAATACGATCACCAAGTAGATACCATCAAGGCCGAGTCCAGATATTACGGAGCATACGATCTCCTGCAGAAACTGAAACAATCCAAAACTTCGACGGCCTTGCTTCACGAAGCGCTAATCCAATCAGGGCAGTATAACCTGGCGAAGCTATTCGACTGCGCGCCATTGGAAAAAGGAGTTACATGGAAACTGTACTCAAAATCCGAAGACATGGTATCCCAAAGTCAGAAAACATTCCCAACTATTCAGTCAGCACGGCTTGATGCGGCAATGTTCCTTGGACCTAAAGGTTGTGACAATCGCGCCATTGTGCTCATTGAATGGCTCGGAAGTCATGCAACGAAAACGTGGAAGGTTCCCGAATGGTTCGTATCCCCGTGGAATCATTACGATTGCAAAGAACATTAATGGTTATTAAATGAAAAAGTGTATAACGTATTGTTATTATTGCTACAATTATTGGAGAATATATAAACTGTAGATATGTGTTCAAGTTGTAAATTGTTTATTATACAATATATACTATACAAACAATAAATATACAATGGAGTCTGGTGTAAAGTCAGTAGGAATTGGGGCTGAAGTCCGGCTCAGGGTTAGGGTCCATACGTCTATCTAAAACCAACAGAAAAATATCATAAGTAAAGCAAGATTTTAGGTAGTAGATAGAAAGTAGCGAGTATAAAGAAAAGTTAAAGTGTTGGCAGGTATAAAGAAAGTTAAAGTGCTGGTAAGTAGAAAGAAAAGTTAAAGTGCTGGTAAGTAGAAAGAAAAGTTAAAATGCTATCAAAGAAAACCAAACGATAGTGAAAAAATAAACTAAAAGTGCAACTCAATCACCTCGGTACACAAGGCTTCTTTTTGTTCACTCTGTGGTCCCGCAGCCCGCCACGAGTGCTAAACCGTTTCCTGCAGATTGGGCACTCAAGTAATGCATGCGCATTTCTGTTGTGCTCATACAATCGGTAATAGGAATCCAATATCCTAGGGCACTTGGGACAAATGACGGGCTTTGGGCGTTTAGAGTACTCGGTGAAGTGTTTTTTCATCTCCTGGTGGCGTTGGAGGTAATACATGTAGTGGTGTAAGCCTTTGTACAGGTGGGAAAGGGACAGGGAAAACGTCGGTTGGGCAAGGGCTCAGTGTCGCGGACTGGTTCGGGATTAGGTAAGGGTTCAGGGTCGGGGACTGGCTCGGGAATAGGTGAGGGCGTAGGGTCCGGCATTGGCTCGGGAGTCGGAGTCGGCTCGTCCATCTTCAAAAATGCCTCTCTGGTCATGTTGGCTTGATATTTTGGAAAAGAAATTCCTTTCTCTCCTTTACTCGCATGACCCTTTTTTATGCAATTGAGGTGAAGGGACGAAAAAATTTTAAATTTTTCAAGGTATGTAGGAGAGAAAAAATTTACGGCCTCAGAAATGCCAAGGTCCAAGTTAGCAACCTGGTGACTTGTCAGTGGTGGAGTTATGACGATGTCACCAGGTCCCTGAACAAGCATGTGAACCTCAACACCCCAAGACCGCAAGTACCCCGGGTGAAAATTTAAATACTTTCGCCGCAATGACTCCATCGGACACTCCACTCGTTGATGAGCACCAGTAGTTTCCCAAGTTCAGACCGGGATCCACCTACCCATACCTTGGTTCCCATGTAACAAACATTGATAGATGGGAGATGGAAATCCTCAGTATGCATAGCGTCCCGGTTTGAGCGTCCCGTAAGTCCAGGGGGTTTGAATCCCCTCGAACCCGCCACGACCCCCTCTCATGACATCAGATAGCTGCTGAAGGTCCACGTAAGGTTTAACCTTCCATGTACCGTCAGGAGCTACATGATGTGACATGAACCCATACCGTTGCTCACCAACGAGGTGATCCCAGATATTGCGAGGAGTGTATCGTCGGCGATTGCTCTTACGAAAGAAGGTACTGGCAGCTTTCACATCCTTTGTCTGCTCTTCCTTCTCCTCGCAGGTCAGTAGGCATTGACCCCTCTCCTCAGTTTCAATTTTTCTCATCACTTGGAATGTGATGAAAGAAATTGATACGTCCGGAGGGCAGACAACCCGGTCAACAACCAGGTTGTCCGGCGATCGGATCCGGATGAAAGGTGGATTTTGAGAAAGTTGAGCAAACGCGGGATGAGAAGGTGTGCCGGTGAAATTTTTGATGAAGGGAATTGCCTTCAGAGTCAACTCCTCCTCCGTCGCTTGGATAACGGGGGCATCTTGGGTCTCCCAATTGGGGTCGAAAAATGTGGAGGTCATGAAAGCAGTAATGTCATCGCGGGACTTGAAACCCATGTCCCTGGCATACGCATAGGCAACCTCCCTGATGTCGGCGGGGGCGCAATCAACATTTAACCAGGACATCTAAAAGTAAAAGTGCTAGACATAAACAGATAAATAGGCATAAAAGACATAACGTAAACAGAAATCAACATACACTTCCTACATTTTGAACAACTGGTTCTTTTTCAACGTAAACACCAAACAGTTTTAACAACCTTACAAATTTACTTACGTTGGGATTTTATTCAAAGTTTCAATTTTTCTAAACTTTTATTTTTCCTTTTTAGCAACTGGTTTTTTTTCAACGTAAACACCGAACAAGAATGATAGTTTTAACAACTTTCCAAAATTAGGTACGATCTAGATTTCATTCAACCTTTACATTTCATTCAATGTCGTTTGTATAGTTTGTAACATCTGTGTTGTAATTCAACAAAAGATTGGAAAGTTTCCAACTGTCGCATTTGATAAAGTAATTCAATTTAACAAATTGACATTGTATGCTGGATAGGACAGAACGTCTAGATTGTGGTGAAACTATTAAAAACTGGATAAAACTGGAAATTTCTGCAAAGTGAAAGCACGTCTAGACGGCTGTAGGGGGTTTGTGCAGAAAAAGAAGTAACTGAAAAAATTGTTAGAAATACATGCATAATTCATAATCGGTGCATACTAATAAAACAAATTAAACATGCTGGTTGATGAATTACAATATAAGTACAAAACCATTTCTGGCCCCCTCTCTCAATTTCACCTGTTGTTGACTTACTTAAAGCTACATTTCAGGTGTTCGCAACATTGGTCATTCTTAGATTTTGAAGCTGTTGCAACCACCAGCTTTTACATACCATCCTTGATAACAAAGTAAGTTTACATTTGTTTGGTGCTTTTTTAACTTCATTGCTTACACTATTGAACTGTTTGCCCAACATTAACTAACTATTTTACTTCCCGTACAATATTAACCAAAAGTCAACATTAATATTAAATTATTATTATTATTATTATTATTATTATTATTATTATTATTATTATTATTAAATAGTACTGTAAACGAACTAGTTTTATTGATGTTGTAACAAACTGCTTATATTTTAGTTACCTCTGTTTCGGACGAAGTTGTTGCCACGCATTCACTGCTACAGGAATATCCATTCACTGCCATTGCTTACAATTCAAGATCTGAAAAAGCAAGGTAAATATCGTACAGTTTTTAATAATTGCTACATTGATTGATGCCTAATATATGTATGCATATACATTGCTATAATATGTGCGTACACATGTACGAAACAACAACAACAACCAAACAACCCAGCAATAAACTTTCAGTCACGTGAAAACTTCAAAATTGCTTCATTTTTCGTTCCGAGTAAAACTTGCAAGTAAAAATACCAATTAAATTCATAACTTTCGCAAATGTAAAGGCAACTCAGATTTTTTTGTAGAAATGTTGCTATAATATGTGTGTACACATGTGTTAAACAACAAACTAAACAACCCAGTAATAAACTTTCAGTTACGCGAAAACTTCAAATTGACTTCATTTTTCGTTCCGAGTAAAACTTGCAAGTAAAAATACCAATTAAATTCATAACTTTCGCAAATGTGAAGGTAACTCAGATATTTTTCGAAGAAATGTTGCAATAATATGTGTGTACACATGTTTAAAACAACAAACTAAACAACCCAGCAATAAACTTTCAGTCACGTGAAAACTTCAAAATTGCTTCATTTTTCGTTCCGAGTAAAAGTTGCAAGTAAAAATACCAATTAAATTCATAACTTTCGCAAATGTAAAGGCAACTCAGATATTTTTCGTAGAAATGTTGCTATAATATGTGTGTACACATGTGTAAAACAACAAACTAAACAACCCAGCAATAAACTTTCAGTCACGTGAAAACTTCAAAATTGCTTCATTTTTCGTTCCGAGTAAAAGTTGCAAGTAAAAATACCAATTAAATTCATAACTTTCGCAAATGTAAAGGTAACTCAGATATTTTTCGAAGAAATGTTGCAATAATATGTGTGTACACATGTGTAAAACAACAAACTAAACAACCCAGTAATAAACTTTCAGTTACGCGAAAACTTCAAATTGACTTCATTTTTCGTTCCTAGTAAAAGTTGCAAGTAAAAATGCCAATTAAATTCATAACTTTCGCAAATGTAAAGGTAATTTAGATATTTTTTCGTGGACATGTTGCACTAATATGTGTGTACACATGTACGAAACAACAAAGCAAACAACCCAACAATAGACTTTCAGTCACGTGAAAACTTCAAAATTGCTTCATTTTTCGTTCCGAGTAAAACTTGCTAGTAAAAATACCAATTAAATTCATAACTTTCGCAAATGTAAAGGTAACTCAGATATTTTTCGTAGAAATGTTGCTATAATATGTGTTTACACATGTGTAAAACAACAAACCAAACAACCCAGCAATAAACTTTCAGTTACGTGCCAACTTCAAATTGACTTCATTTTTCGTTCCAAGTAAACAGTGGGAACACTTACGTTTCGGATAAACAAAATAGATAGTAGAATACTAAATACTGGAGAATGCTGACAAATTAATAATGATAATAACCTGTAACACATAATCATAAAAGTAACTGTTGAAACGTATGTTACATGATATGCATTTATTTTATTTAGTTGGATTCAGAACGGAGAGAGAGAGAAGCAAGAAGAGTTCCATTGGAGAAGAGGAATACGATATTCCACTCATTACGAAAGGTACGTGTTGCTGTTTTACTGAAACTTGAATTCATTAATAACTTTGCTTAATGTAATTTAGCTTATTCTACTTAAGATAGAACTGTTGATGCAACTAATGGAGTAAGATGTGTTTCTAGACTCATCCTAAATAAATAGGACAGAAAAGGAATTCTCCTTATTGAAAGCATTAATTTTGTTTTTAGATAACAAAAGATGGCGACAGGAATTGTTCAAAATAGAGAAGGCATTGCTCAAAATGGTGAGTAGTTATTGTGTTATAGTAAAATGTATTGGTGACTTGCTAGGTGTTTCAGATTCGACCAATTGCAACCACATGTCGGTGACGGAAGTTATTTGATTTCAGGTTATCGCCAGTTGCTTCCATACGACGACAGCGATCCTGAAGATACCACCCACAAATGCACGATCTGCCAGAAGGAATTCACGCTACCCAGAAACCTGAACAGGCATCTGAAAAAGCAACACCGAGTTGCACCGAACAGGAAGCCAAGACAGGTGCAATATAGATGCACCGTGTGCCAACAGACCTTCATGCAGCTGAAAAGCTTGAGTCGTCACAAACAAGAGCAACATACAGCTGGCAGGCCTGTGACAGTGTCCCAAATCAACCCTTTAATAGGCAAACCAAAAATAACAGTTCTTTAGTAGCATCAAAGAAACTAACCCAATAAAGCAGGAGAGATTGGAATTATATAGGGAGACTTACATAGCAACATAAGCAGACTGGCGGCGTCTGTAGCAACAAGAAAAAGGCGTCTACGCGAAAGTTAGTTTTGAGAAGGGTGGAAACAAAAGGAAAACAATTTAGAACTGTTACAGGCCTAATAAGTGTGACCATTGTGGTTCCTGTTTCATCAGGAAATCCCACCTGGACAGTCACATTCGTCACCGACGCCGAGAATCAGAACAGCTCCAAGTTCCTACTGAACCACAACAGGACAGGGTTCCCCAGATTGAACCTCAAGCTGACAGGTCACTAAATGAAGATCCCATCGAACCATCCAATGATGACGACATATACACCAGACATTGGTCAAGGATCAGGATTCATTATCATACAGCGAAATTCCTGAAAACCTATAATTTCCGGTTGGAGGAAATGTGTATGGCCGAAATAGAAGCAAATCTGAAAAAAGTGTTCCTTAATCAGCAATGCAAAGCCAAATGGAATATCTCTTTTGGATATATCCTAAGAGATAAAACATCCGATGAATTATCCTACTACTATGCTAGCAACAATACCACAATCTTCGATCGGCCCAGATTAATTGGAAACAGACAAGACCTGACCACCTTCATCGAAGACATTGAAGCCAGGGATGCCCTCGAATGGGCCATGCATCAAAGACCAAATACCAAATACGTTGTACACAGATTGACTAACATGCTGGTGACGTTATACGCCATGCCTTCTCGACTCATTGGAGCACCAGTTAATCTCCCCGAATGTATCAAGCGATGCCCAGCCATCAGAGCCTTTGACACCAAACCTAACACCTGCGCTCCGTACGAAGATAACCTATGCACATTCAGGTGCATTGCAGCGGCCAAGAAGGGAAATCCAAGAAGTGTAGAGAAAATAGCGCAAGGGTTCTTCAGACATTGGTGTCATAAGACAGGTCGCAATGATGGAAAACCATTCCGTGGAGTAAAGCTGAACGAACTGAATGACATGGAGAAATTATTCGAGGTAAACATCAATGTATGCAAGATGCGTATTCCAGAACAGCCAATGGAGGTTGAACCAGCACAGGGTCTACAACAACTGCTGGATGCCGTCTATGAGCCAAACATAATTCCCCTGGCAGTACTGGAAGAACCAGAACCAGAGGAAGAAAATGACGTTCCGATGGTAGATGCTCCAGCCATGCATCAGAATCCTTTCATTCTAACTGAGGCAGGAGAAGGAGAAGGTGATGAGGAAGAAGAGGATGATGATGATGATGCTGATGAAGAACAAGGTGAAGAGGTAGAAGAAGCAATGGCAATTGAACAAGAAGAACAAGAGCTCATGGAAACTGAAGAGCCCCACGCACTGATGATAAGACTATCAATGACTAACTACCAAATAACCGTGAATCTTAACCTATACGAAAATCACTTCAGCCTGATCACAGACCTCGAACAGTACGCCAAATGCTGGAGATGTGCAAAGTGCGATCGCTTGTTTGACCACCATGGAACTGCTAAACGACACATGGGAAACTGCAGTGGACCCAAAACCGAGTATGTATACCCTGGTGGTGGATTTGGTCTTTCAAAATCAGTCCATCAAGTATTGCGAGAAGAAGGTCTGACACTGCCAGAGAACAACTTCTATCCGTACCGGGCCACCTACGACTTCGAAGCGTTGTTTGAAAGACGTGAACCAACAGCTGGAAAACTGTGTTATACACAGACACTGATACCTGCTAGTGTCAGCGTGGCTTCCAATGTGCCCGGATACGAAGAAGCAAAATGCTTTGTGTCCAATGGAGAACCCACCGAGATTGTGGTTAACATGTATTTATACCTAGAAGAGATCAGCGAAAACGCCTTCGAATGCATGAAGGAAAAATATGGTGACCTATTACACATCCTTCAACAAAAGAATTCAGAGTACCAACAACTGGTGCGAGAAGCGAATCGACTAAAGGAACAGAACATGGACCTCGGTGACATAAAGGGAAGAATGATGGAAAACAAACGCTGGAGTATCCTGTACAAACGATTCAATCGCTGGATCCGACAACTCATAGTGCTCGGGTTCTGTTCTGGAAAATTCGACATGAACCTGATGAAGAAGTACCTGATCCCGTTCCTTGTGCAAGCGAAAGTTCAGGTCAACTACACAGTCAAGAAGAACAATACCTACATGACCATGGGAACAAACAATATCATATTCCTGGACATCACCAACTATCTCGCGGCCAACACAACCTACGAAAAATGGATCAAAGCGTTTCAGATCAGCGAAGGCAAGGGATATTGGCCCTACGAATGGTTGACTGACATTGAAAAGTTGAATCAAGATTACCTTCCCACGAAAGCTGACTTCCATTCCACCTTGAAAAACTCAGACCTTTCCGATGAACAATATGCCGAGCTACAGCAAATATGGAACGAAAAGGGATTCCGTACGATGAAAGAGATGCTTATCTGGTATAATAACCAGGACGTCGTTCCCTTCCTAGAAGCGGCTCAGAAAATGTTTGCTCACTTCAAAACATTTAACATCGACATGTTCAAAAAAACAGTCAGCCTTCCAGGTGTTAGCATGATCCACATGTTCCAGTGCATACATCCAAAATATGTGTTCACCCTGCGGAACCTGCGGAACGGACACACCATCTGCACCATCTGATTAAAAACAACATAGTTGGAGGTCCATCCATGGTGTTCCATCGCTATCATGAAGCCGGTTTGACGAAGATTAATAACAAGAATCTAGTCAAGAAAATTCTAGGCTACGATGCGAATGGCCTGTACCTTCACAGTCTAGGTCGTCCTATGCCAACTGGAATCTACGGGCTATGGGAACCAAAAGAAGGAGAAGAGGAAGAGAAGAAAACACATGTCCGTCACGCGCCAGCGACAAGGACCTTGACTGTACAAGAAGAAGGTAATAGAATTCAATGGCAATGGCAAGTCAGCAAGAATTTGACTGTTCAATTCAAAAGGACGCATACCTATATCATGTGCAAAATGGAATTGCTATGGCTTGAATGGATGCGCACAGTATTGGAACGAGACGCTCAGGAAGCAACAGGAGAGGTCCACACAGTCAGGATTCAACATCGATTCAACGGTGCTCAGAAAATGTTCTATCAGGGAACATCCAGATATCCAGTTGATGGATACGTCTATTCATGTCCTGGACACGAGAAACCAATTGTCATGCAGTTCCATGGATGCTATTGGTATCAGCATGAGGATCCAGACTGTAGATTCAAAGGAGAAATGGAACCAGAACGGATCAATGAGATCAGACAACAAATGGAACGGCAAAAGGAATTCTTCCAGCAGCAGGATGTTGAGTACATCGAAATGTGGGAGTGTGACTTCCGACAGAATCGCCTGAGCAGGGTTGAAAGTTCGCGTGGAGAAGGACCATAATGCACAGGACCTGCTGAATCAAGTCAAAGCGGGGAGTTCTTTGGAGTTGTGGAAGTCGATATTCAAGTTCCTTGATATGATCAGGAAATGTTGGAACTGTACTCAGAGATGCCACCGATATTCAAAAACGTGGAAGTCGGAATTGATGACATCGGTGATACTATGGAAGCAATCGCCTTGGAAACAGGTCAAATGAAGAAACACCGGCGATGTTTAGTTGGGAATTATCACGCCCAGAAAATCCATTGCTGCAGAGATATCTGCGTGGTGGATTGGTGGTGACCCGGGTATATCATGCAATAGAATTCGTTCAAGCCAGCGCACTCGAGCACTTAGTGGATGAAGTTGCCGATAATCGACGCCAAGCAGATGGAGACCCAGCCATGAAGATCAAGGGCGAACTATTCAAGTTGCAGGGAAGTTCATATTATGGCCGAACCTTGACTGACTTGGAAAAACACAGGAACATTATATTCTGTGACGAAAACAAAACTCCAAAATTAATCAACGACCCCCTGTTTCACTCAATGGATCCTATAACGGATAACATCAACGAAATCTGCATGTACAAGAAAAAAAGTAAAGTTTGGTCTGCCAACCCTCATTGCCTTCTTCGTATACCAGTATGCGAAGGAAACCATGTTGGACTTCTACGATTTCCTCCATGCCGTACTGGATCGAGACGATTGGCAAATGATGGAAATGGACACAGACAGTCTATACTTCGCACTGGCCCATGAATCACTTGAAGCGACAATTCCAGAGTCGAAGCGGGAATTCTACGAGGAAATGAAGCATCGATACCTTGCCCTAACTGATTACCAACAACGAACCCCTGGCCTATTCAAACAGGAATGATCGGGAGATGGAATGATTGCACTGAATTCAAAGACCTATATAGGGTGGTGCAATGACGGCACTAACCAGAAACTATCCACCAAAGGACTATCAAAGACAACTAACACTGTTACAAAGGAAATGTTCATGGAGGTCCTGCTGGGCGATCATGAAGCCCAGGGCGGGACTAAGCATGGATTCATGGTCAAGAATTCGGAAGTCCTACAGTACAAACAACAACGCAATGCCCTATCCTACCTATATGTCAAAATACAAGTTCAGCCCGATCATATATCAACGAAACCCCTCCTAATATAAAGAGTATGTGCGTGTGAAATTACGTGTACTTGCATAACCAAAATACCAAAAACACATGTTTGTCAAATATAATTGTTGATAGAGATACACAGTGCAAAGTGAAGAATTCTTTCAATTCAACTTCAAATTAGAAATATTGAAGCACAAGTGTATCTCTAGGAGGGACACAAAAAATGTACGATTGCAGGAAAGAAATGGACTTAAAAGAATACAAGTCCTTAAAGAAAATGAAAAGAAGTATTGTGATTAAAAGAAAAGAAGAAAAGAAGAAAAAAAGAAGAAATTATAATAAAATGTGTCCTGTCGCACCTGCCAACCAACGCGTGAGGATGGTTTAACTAACCATGCTCATTCGATGGTTTTGCTGCCTGGTGAGTCCTGTGGCGAGGACGAAACAAGACACATCAGCAAATTAACCTGTGTCTATACCGATATAATAACTATATTTATGTTTCAGATATTATGGCCAACCTTCCAATTCCTAACGATAAGTTAACTGCTGCAAATTTAGGGGACAAATTGATTGTTGCTGGCTGCAGGAATCCCGAGGGTGATATCAGCCATTATTTGCCAACAGCCGTGATTAAATTGATGGATTACAACGTGGTAGCATTGAGGAACAGATGGACCGAAGAAGCCATGTGCGAACTTAACAAAGTCCGAAATCCGAAAGCAGACATTCCTAAAGAAACTTTGCAGAGATGTTTGGTCAATGCTCGTCCTGAAAATGTAAGTCGAACCTCGAAATTGGTTATGAAAATGGTTAAACAGTTCAACCTCGAATGTTCAAACCCTATCTGTGATTGTCGCACTTACTATGGTCGTTTCAAAGACGCCTTGGAAAATGTGCTTTCAGTCGACATGGATCAATTAGAAGAAGAGGTCAGGAGAGAACTTTACAGAAAGACAATTCCCATGGGTTCAATCGGAATATACCGGGGCGCCCAGGTATTAATGGAGATTGAACGTATTGTCCATGAAGAACACAATGGTAAGCAGGAGTGGTGCTTAACTGATACCTGCTTCGAGCAAGCATGTGATAACTTGAACTTCGAACCAAATTATGACCTGCAAATTGCTACATTCATGGTCGAGTTTCAAGACGAGAGAAGAAAACCTAGTGACCTATATGATGTGAGAGAGCAAATAGGACGCCAAATGCTTTATGATGAATGGATGTGGCCTGGAATAAACTGCTGTGATGAGTAAATTGTAACAAAATTTGTTGTGAATGTCTATACTTGCATAATCAAAATACCAAAAACACATGTCTGTTATAACTGTTGATAGAGATACACAGTGCGAAATGTGTAGTTCCGTTTCAAGTGAAAATCAAAAGCACAAATGTATCTGTAGGAGGAACATACAAAAAATATGAACACAAGAAATGGACTTAAAAGAATACAAGTCCTTAAAGAAGAATAAAAAGATGTGAATAAAAGAAAAGAAGAAAGAAGAAAGTATAAAAATGTGTCCTGTCGCACCTGCCAACCAACGCGTGAGGATGGTTTAACTAACCGTGCTCATTCGATGGTTATGGTGCCTGATGAGTCCTGTGGCGAGGACGAAACAAGACACATCAGCAAACAAAACCTGTACCTATACGGATATAACAACTAAATTTGTGTTTCAGACATTATGGCTAACATTAATATGACGGTCGTGAGATTAGCTTTCGTGGCTGAAAGCGAAACAACTTTTATGTGTTTAGATGGAGGGCAATTACTTACTTAATGCTATGCCCATGGCTATTCCTGTACCTGGACGTGACTGTGTGGAGGATGCGATTGATGAGTTCTTCCGTCAGGAGGATAGAAAGAAACAGATCCTTGAGATGACTCAACTATTACTCCTAAACGAAAACCCAACCCATGTTTGCCTGTTCACCCCAGAGCAGCGTGTCCTCCTCCTATGGCCCAAAGAAAATCGTGACGTAGAACTGATGATGGAAGTCGTGCGCAAGTTCAGAGAGCAATACCTGGACATTTGGAGGAGTCGATTCCTGTACCCGATTCACGAGCTGTGGAATATGGGCATAGCGGAAGTGGTGCAGATGATGGCCCGCTCAGACTGTAATAGATGTCGCCATCTAGTGGCAAACCATTCATGCAAAGACAATGAAAAGAATAAGACATTGTATTGGGACAGTGCCGTTGATTACTGTATGAATGAATTATGTAAATAAAATGTTAATAAGTAGTTTGGTTTGATCATAGGTAGTTTATTTAGTCTAGTTTATTTATCTTGAAATGGAAAATCAGTTTGAAGAAATTTACTATACACCAGGCAGGGTAGGTAGTCTAGGAGGTTTAGATAGTTTATACACAAAAGGGGCTACAAAAGGCGACGTTAAGCAGTGGTTGAGCTCGCAAGATGCATACACACTACATGCGGCTACAAGAAGAAAGTTTAAGAGGAACAGATATGAAATGTCAGGTATAGATGATCTTTGGCAGATGGAATTGGTATGGGTACAGCCAACAAAAACCAAACAAGCAGAGTCAATTTTAAGCGCAATCAAAAACATTATTACTGATCGACAACCTCGCAATCTCATGTCAGACAAAGGTAGGGAATTTGTTAACACTCTATTAGATAATTACTTTAAACAGAAAGGGATAAATTTTTACACCGCACAAAATCCACAAACAAAAGCAAGTATGGCGGAAAGATTTATCAGAACTTTAAAGTCAAGGATTTACCGCTACCTTACTCACGCTAATTCTTGGCGGTACATAGATGCCCTACAAGATGTTGTAAAGGCATATAATCATACTAAGCACAGTAGCACAAGGTTCAGGCCTGTAGATGTGACAAAAGATGTGGAATCAGAAGTTAAGAGCAATCTTTACCCGCAAACGTTTCCACTGATGCCACCGGTAACTAAATTTAAAGAAGGAGATCAAGTTAGAATTTAAAAAGAACAGACAGTTTTCAATAAAGGTTACAAACCAAATTGGACAGAGGAAATATTTACGATAGCCAAACTTATCCCTTGAAGACAACCAGTCTATAAAATCAAAGACAGTACAGGTGAGGAAATTGTAGGCACGTTTTATGAGCCAGAATTACAAAAAGTAATTAAAGGACCTGAAGCCACCTATAAAGTAGAACGCATATTAAAACAGCGTCGTGGCAAAAATGGTCAAAAAGAATTCCAGGTAAAATGGCTAGGCTATCCAGAATCAGCAAGTACTTGGGAACCAGAAGAAAATGTATATAAGTTAGACAAAGTTAGTTTTCCTTCAGTGTAGCAATTGTGCAAGCTAGGATGCAGTGGCGTATTACTAACATGATAGCGACCTTTCGATTTAATCAAGAACTAAATTTATATGAAATTGCAGCTACTCATCCAAACATCGCAACCTATAACCCTCAAAAGTTTCAAGGTTTGGTTTGGCGTCAATTAGTTCTTGATAAAAAAGTCCAGAGAGCAAGCCCAGACTGCGGCTAATATGTGTGCCCAGACGTTACGCTTAAGCATTGAAAGCAGCATTCGTGTGCGGAATGTCGTGGCGTTGATGGACGTGCAGTCTCGTTTAAATTTATGTAGCATTGCGGAAACACTTAAAAAACTCATCATGTAGTGTTGGAACCTGAATACGCAGGCCTCAAAGTTTGTCTAAAGAAACCAGTGGTATGTATCACATTTCACACTGGAAAAATAATTGTCACCGGGGCAATTGACGAAATAGAAATGAGTAGTAAAGTGACAGAAATTGACAACCTAATAAGAAGGAACAACAACAAAATATAAAGTATGGTAAACAATGGACGATTTCTTCATTTGCGCAAGTTTAAATTTAGAAAGTTCTATAGTCAGACTCCCAAAAATGATAACACTAAATAATTGCAAGGTTGGAGTAGTAAAATGCATTCTTACAAACTTAAAAAAGAATGCAGGATCTAGTATTATTAGAACCGACACGAAAGAAATAAAATTTAAATAACTTTAAATCGTCTACTGAACTGCTAAGGACATTAAATAGTTTACTACAAAGCCAGGAGGTCAGTATCAAGCAAGTAAAAGCCGAGCAATCGTTTCCGGTAGCGTAACTTTAGATTGAAGATTCATTAGAAAATGTGCTTGGTATTCGTGATAGCACCCCCATAGATGTAAACTACAAGTCCAGGATACACTACATAACCTGCAACTTTGTACAACCTCAAATCGTAAACAATACTATGATTCCCCTGATTTACGTAATGCCTGAAACCACAAAATTTTACTATATTCCACCAAGCCAGACGGTGGTCGACCATCTTAAGTTTGAAGTTTTAGACGCTTCCTTGTGCCCAATCAAAGAAGGATTTCTATTTCTACAGTTACACTTCAAAGTTAATAAGTAGGGTAGATATTTAAACAAAACCTGAAAAATAGTTGTTGCAAAAATTTATCAATGGCAGCCAGAAGAAGAAGAGCAATTGCGCTTCCTGCTTACTCAATGGGTGGAAGACGAGTGAAGCCTAGGCGAAGAGTGAAAAATGTTAATAAGAGGAAAAAGATTTGCACTTGCCAAAACCGTCGCCGGAAAACTAAGAGGGTTCGAAGAAGGAGAAGGTGTTAAAATGTCTAAGCGCGCAAAAACAGAAATTGGGTGTAGTATTGACGCTCTAGATTATGATTATGTGCCAAAAGTTCAACAAGTAGTGGATAGTACTCAGATAACCGAAATTCTATGTTATACTACACTTCCTCGGTGTACCTAGCTATCCATTATATATGTTGCTTAGCTATATATGAGTGTAACCTTTGAGCAGCGCTCAAAGGTCTTGCAGTTTTGTGTTGTCTATTGCTGTGTAGTTTGGAGCTGAAAGCTCCAGTGTAGCAGTCTGAGTAAATGTTAGATTGAAGTTAGGCTGCGTCTAGGTCTCGCTCTCGCTCTATCTTGTTACACTGGCATCCCTGGCCTTTTTAACGTTTAGCTTCTAAGATAGTGTTATACATTTTGACTGGAAAGTAGAAGAGTGACATTTTATCTTTTGGATGCTGCACTGGAACAACTATTCACCTGTTGTTTTTTATTTTCAGACTCAGACTCAGACTAATTAATTAATTAATTTGTTTTATTTTGATTTGAATTTTGGAGAGCCTCCAGAATTAGTCCTGACTTTGCTCTTTTGGGTTGGACATTCTTTGAATCTCAAAGAATCTTGCGCTCTGCACAAAGGTAAATTACGCTTATTGTTATGGCTGAATCAGATGTAGCTGAGACTTCTAGTCGAGATTATAGAGCTTTGAATCGAACCGTACAGTCTCTGACTACTGAGTTAAGTGAGACAAGTCGCGAGTTGCGCAAAAAGGCCAAGGAATTGGAAAAATTAAAGGCCGACTTTTCACTCACTCAAGACAACGCAGCTAATGTGAACCAATTGGGTATTCAATTTTTCAGTGGGCAGCCCCAAGAAAATTTTTCTGAATGGTGGGACAACTTTGAACTTGCTGCGCAAGCTCAAGGTTGGGACCCCAATGCGAGAATGCGTAAAATGCCCTACTACATAAGAGACTTTGCCCGGGAGAGACTGAGAAAAATCATAGAGGATATTCGCAGCCGCCTAGCCGCGGACCCTACAGCTACATCTGCAGAACCAGAGTACAAAGATGTTGTTAAAGCAATGAAGGAATCGTACCAAATCCCTGAGAATCAGAGGCTTAGTGGTCTGCTGCTGCGCAGCAGAGCGAAGAAGCCGTCTGAATCGATAGCACAGTTCAGTCACGCCATTCAGCAATTGGCTAAAAATGCTTACGGGGAAGGACTTGCAGCCGAAACGCTAGATTTTCTCACTAAGGATGCGTTTATTCATAACCTAGACAAAAAATTAAGAAAAAAGCTTATGTCAAAAGACCCTTCTACATTTAGCGAAGCAGTGAATTTGGCATTAAAAGAAGAAGCAAAAGCAAAACTTTTTGACGCAGACAGTGATAGCGAGCATACTGAAAAGTCTAGGGCAAAAGAAACTGAATCAGACAGTAGTGCACAGTTGTCTAAACAGTTTTGTGCAATTTTGGAAAAAGTAATTTCAAACAAATCCGAGGACACTGCTGCGCAGTGCCCGACTGAAATTAATTACGTAAAACCTGAAAAGAGCCACCAGTCTGTTTCTTCAGAAACAGATGACCGAATAGCAAAGTTAGAAAGGAGGTTTGACGGACTGCTTAGAAGCAGTAACCGGCGAAATTTCCGATCCGGAAATTTCGGAACTCGTGCTCGGGGCGGATTTCGAAGGTCTAACGAAATCCAATGCTACAATTGCCACAATTATGGGCACATGCAGTACAACTGTCCTCAGGCTAGCACTGACTCGAATCGAGGAAGGGGTAGACAACGCAGGCCAAACCGCCGTCCTTTCGGACGTGGCGGTGCGGGGTATCGACCTCAAGTACAGGCAATAGAACAAACTCCGCAGCCACAGGTCGAGTACCCAATGTCTGTGCCAGACGTTGATGCAGTAGCTCATGAAAACAAGCTACTAAAAGAACAGGTTAGTAGGTTACAAGGACAGTTGTATCCCGATTTCATCGGGGTTATTGATGTACCCATTTTAGGTGAAGATACCTGGGAACAAGATCTGAAACAGCAAAAACATGATGACCCTAGGGAAACTAAGCAGGATGAACAGATAGTTGTAAAAGAAGTCACGGACGAAAATATTAGCAAAAGCAAAAGGCAAAAACCGGAAGCTAGTCCATTGACCGCTGTCAAAAACCAGGAACCAGGAACCATTAAGAAATTTGGCTGCGGATACAAGCAGCGCTTGTATTCGCCCGGTACGGCTTTCATTCTAATCCTGGGACTGATGGTTTTGTTGCTATGCGGTAGGGGACTAGCATATCAAGTTTGCGGAATTTCAAAAAGCGGGTATACTATTGCTGTGCCGAGTAGTGTAAGGTGCGATCCGCCAATCGAAGATAGCATTGTCAGGACCCAAGTAGAGCTGTACGTTCCTCGACAGATACCCATGAAAACAACAGCATGGAGGTGTCAGGTAGTTCAGCGAACTATTTGTACTCATGTGGGATTTTTCGGGTCAAAGGGATTGACCCTGAACACAAAAACGGAGGAACCAGTAACTATCGCTGAATGCCTAGCGGTAATTAACACCAAGATATACAAAGGACACAAACTGACACGGCAATCAAATTTACTATACACGACTAATAATCGATTAACTGTAGAATACAAATGGTGCTGTTACGACTACTGTCGCACAGTAGTCAATTTCATGTTGAGTAAAGGTGAAATAGGTACAATTGATGGGAAGCATGTGGTTAGCGATCTTGGGGTCCTGGGTGGTTGTCATGCTAAGCGCGGTTTCTGCGAAACCGACACATCATTGGTGGTATGGAATGCAACTACATTAAGGAACACATGCCCGTATATGTCGAGAGGGAAACAAAATGCCGTCATCAGTAATAGGAATGTGATCATTTATTCGGTACAAGGTGCCTTTACAATCGAGGAGGAATATCCTCACCGTTGTATTCCTGCACCAGCTTACCCAACTAAACAAGGGGTCGTTCTCCGTTTCTATGATGATGCGGTTGTGGAACTATTCACTAAAAGCAAACCAGAACAACTAACGAATACAACAACCAATACTATTTCAGCTAAGGAACTGAGCGATGCTGATATTAACGCAAAACTAAACTACTTGTGGCAGAAAATGCGCGAACAAGAAATAGAGTCGTTTCGTCAGGTGTGGTTATCACTCTGTCAGCTGGCGAGCAGCCAGCTACAGATGATACACCAGATTTTGCGCATTGATGCAACCTTGGGAGCTCGCACACTGCTCAATACGACCAGTGTCCATGCAGCATTTTACGGTGAAGTGCTAATGATCTGGCCTTGCACCGAAGTGCGTCCAGATAGAATTTATTGGGACTACAAAGCAGGAGGCAAATGCTACGAGTACGTTCCTATTGAATTAAAAGGGGTAATTTGGTTCCTGGTTCCAGGCACTGGAGACTTGATTAGACAAGCCCCGGAGATTCCTTGTGCTCACAGACGTCAGAGCATTCACAAAGGGCCAGGAGGGTGGCAAACCCTCAGAGGGAATGTACACGTAGAAACAGTGCCACTCGAAGTAGCTTGGGCCGGACATTGGGAGGCATTCACCTTTGATCAGCCAGCAATTGTAGCGACTCAATACGAAGGCTGGGAAACAGGTATTGGAATGATGCGGTCGTACCACACCCGAATGGCGAGAATGGAACGCATAGTCGAACGACTGGTGGATTATTCGTCTAACCTGGCCGTCGATCCAGATGCAGTAGCTAGTGGACTAAGAGGATTTGGCGAAGGGTTGGATCACTTCGTAGAAAGTAGCGGCAAGGCAGTTGGTCACGCCTTGGAAGGTTTGGGCAAGGGAGTTGGAAGCACGGTCGAGGGAGTAGGAACAGGGGCAGGTGGCCTGTTGGATCACGTGTTGCGAGGCCCGATTCAAGCACTACCGAACGTAGTGGTCATAATCGGAGCCATCGTAGCAATTGCATTTGTCGTATACTTGATGATTCGGACTGGTATCTTGCAGCGCTGGATACGTAGGTGTCGAAATAGGCATAGTTTAGGGACGGAACAACCACCGCCACCGCCACCACCACCACCACCACCGCCCCCTCCGTCTCCCCCATCCAGTACCCTTTGGAAACCTCTTCTGGACACAAGCTCAGAGCAAGAAATCGTGCTAACAAAAGGAGCTGAAATCTTTCCTGTTTCCAACCAACAAAGCCAGAAAAAGATGAAAGTCTTGAGATGTGGCCAACCCATTTGTCAAGAACAGCGGTAGAGAATGCGATAGCCGAGCCAAATCCACCACCTCCAGTCGTCATAACTAAAGTTAATCGTGTTCCTATCGAGACATTCGTCGATACCGGAGCTGCCATTTCCTTGATGTCGAGAGCTTCGGCGGAGAAGCTTGGGGTTCTAAAGCCGCCAAGACTTAAAATGGTTTCGTCGTTTTCTGGCCACCACGTTGCAGTTGTGGCTACTCTGTATGCTCTTTTGCAGATAGGGAACCTGGCAGTTAGACACCCGATTGCAGTGATTGACAATTCACCCTACACGTTCCTAATGGGAAGAGATATTATGAAGAAGATCGGAATGGTGTCTCTGGATTTGGACAACAACGCAATTAGGATAGGACAAGCTAAGCTTCCGCTGATCCAAGCTCAAAATAAAGATTCACAAGAAATCCAGGAAGCTGATCACACTAAGAAAGCATCACTATACCTGCTAGGTCGGAAGTTGTGTTCCCTGCAAAAATCAGACAGCAGAATATGGATGAGGGCCAAGACTATATCTTTTCGGGATCGCAACAACTAGCGTCACGTTATAATCTGTTGGCAGCTCACGTAGCGGTGCGGCCAAAGAATAACGTGATCCCAGTCAGACTGGTGAATACAACAAAGAATCCAACCAAGCTGCATAGATATACCATTATAGGCAGCATAGAACCATGCAACGATCTCCCGGAGATGAGAGTTGATGCACGCAGTTACAACGGAACAGCTCGCAAGAACGCCCATAAATGGGATTTGGCAGAATCGAACATCAATCACGACCAGAAAGCGAAATTTTAGGATTTGCTTCGAGATTATGACGATGTATTCGCTGAGTCCAACTTTGATCTGGGTTGGACAGGTGTCATCAAACATAAGATTGAAGTTACGGCTGAAAAACCGATCAAGCGAAGACCAATTCGAATCCCAATGCAACTAAGAGGGGAAGTTCAGGATTACCTGCGCAATATGGAAACAACAGGTATGATTCGGAAGAGCACATCACCCTGGGCTAGTCCGCTTTTGCCAGTGAAGAAACGGGATGGAACACACAGATTCGTTGCAGACTATAGACATCTTAATTCGCTTACGATAAAGGATTGTTTTCCGCTTCCTCGAGTGGACGAAATATTAGATCAAGCTGGACAGTGCCGTTTCTTCACAACTTTGGACATGGCCAGTGGTTACCATCAAGTAGAAGTCGAAGAGTCAAGCAAAGAGAAGACAGCCTTCAGCACATTTTCCGGCTTGTATGAGTACAATGTCATGCCTATGGGATTATCAAATGCATGCGCAACGTTCCAGCGTCTGATCGAACATGTCCTTAGCGGTCTACACTGGAAGACATGTTTGATATATATTGATGATATTATAGTTTTTTCAAATACCTTCGAAGACCACTTACAGCACATTCGAGAGGTGTTAGAGCGTCTGCGACGTTTTAACTTAAAGTTGAAATCAAAAAAATGCAAATTTGCCAGAAAAGAAATTGAATTTTTAGGTCACATTTTAACTCCAGATGGGCTCAAGACGGATCCAGCCAAAACCGATAAAATTCGCAATTATCCAGTGCCTAAAACAGCTAAGGAGGTACAGCGGTTCCTAGGATTGGCGTCCTACTACCGCAGATTCATTCAAAATTTCGCCACACTTGCAAGCCCTCTCTACAAATTGCTCCAACTTAAGATGGAATTTAAATGGACTGAAAATTGCCAAAAAGCTTTCGAGGAACTTGTCAAAAGGCTGTCAAGTCCGCCAGTATTAGCCTATCCAAATTTCAAATTGCCGTTTGTTCTGCATTGTGATGCTAGTCAAACGGGTCTTGGTGCAGTACTTAGTCAAATCCAAGAGGGAGTTGAACGACCGGTAGCGTATGCGAGCCGGGCTCTAAAAAAGTATGAACGCAACTATCCGTCGGTTGAGTTGGAAGCATTAGCAGTTTGCTGGTCAGTAAACTATTATAAATGTTACCTATACGGTAACCCATTCACAGTCGTAACCGACTGTGCGGCTTTAATGCATAATCCGTGAGAAATCCTAGCGGCCGTTTGGCTCGCTGGGGTCTAGAGCTACAGCAATATGATATGAAGATAGTTCATAGAAAGGGAGTAAACAACGCAAACGCGGATGCGCTGTCGCGTATCCCGGTGGTATTGGCAATTGCGGCAGGCCCTCTGGAGAACATCCAGAATGATTTGAGGGAAGACCGCTATTTCGGACAGATTATAAAATTTCTCACCACAGAAAAGCTTCCGACGGATAAGCGTTTGGCGGCTCAAATTCGTCAAGCAAGTCACAATTACATATATGAGAAGCAACAACTATGGTATGTGCCTGAGGGTAGATCCAAAGAATCCAGACTGGTGGCAGTACCAGAAAAATTGAGAGCCACCATCCTCAAAGAAATGCACGAAACAGCAATTTCAGGACATGTTGGCTTTGACCGAATGTACCAAGCAATGAAAAGACGATATTTTTGGCCTTCAATGAGACGGGATGCAAAGCGCTGGTGCAGAACTTGTACTATGTGCATGGCCCACAAAGATCCGGCGCATCCTATCAAAACTCCAATGAAGCCATTACCCCAGAGAGGTCCTTTCGCGAGAGTGGCTGTGGATATCACAGGCCCATTTCCTAGAACCAAACGTGGAAATACCAGCATAGTGGTTTTCATGTGCACGTTTACCAAGTGGCCTGAGGTCATAGCAGTGCCAGACACCAAAACAGAGCGGATTGCTCGATTGTTTGTGGATGAAATAATAGCACGTCATGGATGTCCTGGAGAACTGTTGTCCGACATGGGGAGAAACCTCACTAGCAAATTGATCAACTCAATTTGCGAATTAATGAATACCAGGAAGGTTACAACGACACCTTATCGACCATAAACAAACGGAGGAGTGGGGCGGTATAACAAGACCCTGAAAACAATGCTGTCATTCTATGTCGAAAAAGCTCAAACAGACTGGGATGATTTTCTCAGTTTGGTAGTTTTCGCATATAGAAACGCACAGCATGAATCGACAATGGAATCACCATTTTACATGTTATATGGAAGAGACGCTTTGTTACCATTAGAGGCAGCACTTCAGGTCAAGAAATCGGCGTACGATGAAACCGAAGATTACTGCCGTGATTTAGCGGTCAACCTGCAAACAGCTTGGGGATCAGCAAAAGAAGCCATGGAACGGAGTTCAGAAAAGCAAAAATATTACCATGACAGACACATATACGTGCCTGACATACGAGTTGGGACTAGGGCTTACATTAAAAGAAAGCCAACCGATACAGTCGGTTTAGCACCAAAATTAATGACAAAATGGAAAGGACCGTACAGGGTCGAACAGATAAAGTTTCCAAATCTGATTTTACGATCAATAGATAATCCAAAGAAACCAAGTCATAAGGAGCATATGGAAAACTGCAAAGTCGTTGAATTTTTGCATATTCCAAATATGACAGGAGCACAAGAAGTTTCAGAAAGCATGCGAAAGCAACAAAATACTACTGAAACGACACAAGAAAAAGTAGTCGATCAGGCGGTCGCTGAAGCTCAGCAACCTAATAAGTACAATCTAAGATCAAAAAGGAAAAGCGTTAATAGCATTAGCGCCTTGGCTGTAAGTCCTCTCCCAATCAGCATACAGAAAGAATTAATTGGCGATACTATTGACTTATCATGGTTCTTCTTTTGTTGCAGGACGAACGTCGAACGCAAGATGGCGAGTATGGATGATGACACAGAGACTGGATCTGATCGCTCAGCTGATAGTCCCGACCGGGACAACTGGAAGCGACTGCCCTGCGGGCTGGCGCACCCATCGAAACAGTTGAACCAACAGTTGGCTTGTTCAGCGAGCGAGCCAGCTGATGGTGCAGCGGATCGGGATATTCAATCCAATGACGTTCGGATGGAAGAAGCTGGCAATGAAGAAAGTCCTGTGGAGCAACCTCCAGGACTACCGTTGCCGCTGATCGTTCGTCACGATTCTGGTGGCGAATCGATCTCGGTGGCTATCGTCGATGAGAATTCCGTTTTGTCCTGGGACCATGTTTCTGATGAACTATCGCGAGTTCAGTTGGACAGATGCCAGTTCCAATCTCTACTACAGCTTTGGGCATTCATCACGCTGTGGCGACTCGGTAGAAGAAGCATGGCAAGAGGGGTTGCGCTTCACAGTGGACCGAAAGATTCCTTATGTGGGATGGTCAAGGAAGTGTCGATTCTGGTCTCTTCGTGGCTACCCGAAGCTGAGGCCTTAATGGTGGTGCAACGACAACGGATCATGTATGAAGCTATGAAGCTAGTCGCCCAGTTTGATGATCAGGTTCGTCAAGTATTGATGTCTTTGGATGTGGACGTCATTGCAGTATCTGGACGGAACAAATTCTGGTCCTGTGCCACTACTCCCAGAAAACTGGAAGCCAGTCATCCGAACGATTACGTCGGACGGAATAAGATCGGCAAACTACTTCTGGAGCTAAATCAGGAGCTTCGAAGCACGAGCGCTTCAATGGGACCTGAAATGCCACTGAGCCAGTGGTTGGAGAACTCTCCAGCGAAAGATTGGTATCGAAGGGTTTGCCTGATGATGGGTGACTCCATGCTCAGGCATTTGAAGTCAGTTGAAGCCAGTGATGTTATTTCAGTTTCCGGAGCAATGATGGGATCCCTGGCCGACACGGTACACTGGAAGGAATTGGATCTGATGCAGTACAAACATCTGATCATAGTGATTGGTAACAATGACTGTCAGCAACAGTCATCCGATTGGGAGTCAGATCTGCAGCATATGATGGAACTAGCCTTGGGATATACTCATCCCATGTGCACGTTTTGGATCTGTATGCCAATTCCCAGCATTGGATATCACACGGCCCAGTCAAACTTTAAGACTTGGTTGCAGAAATCAATTCAGCCATATAGAGAGATATGCTCTGCTCTCACAGAAGGCGGCGCAGCGGAAAAATATTACGATTCGGATGGATTCCATATCAGCACCGATGGCACTTTTAGTCTGCTGAACTTCTTGGGCAGCACCATCGCAGATCTGGATGCCTGTGCTTGGGAAATACACGATTCAGAAAGCCAAATGGCGGGATTTCGGAATAGACTTGACTTCTCTGAAGCCTGCAGGTAGATCCAACCAGGTTCAGCAGAAGCCAAGCGACGCTGTCGTTCCACCGCAGCCTCGACAGCCTTCGTCTCACTCAATCGAGGTGGCTCACCCCCAAGAGAGCAGTAATCAGCCACCACAGCCTTCCGGTTCACCAAATCAGCCTATGCCAAAACGTCAACGTGCAAATGTGGAGACGCAATCAACCCCGTCGCAACCAGAGTGGGTCGCGGCGCAACCCATTCCGTCTGAGGCGGAACATAGCGTCGGCTGTCAGCGACAGTCGAGTAGTCAACAGTCGACTGTGGTCTTTACGGGCCAAGTTGGCACAGTTAGATTTTCAGCGCCGGCTCAATCTATGCCTCAACCAGTTCACCCGACCACTCTGGCTCAACCAGTGCATCATGCCACCTGCGCGCCTCCAGTGATTCCATCAGTGGCTACTGGTCAAATGGTCAATACAGGAGTGCGATTCAGCGTCCCGGCGCAGCCTGCCACAAGCGTGGGTTTGGCTCAGGCCGTCAGTCAGTTTGGACCGACTGCAGCTAGCGGGCCTACACCGTCATCACGTTTGAGGAGAGAATTTCTATCCCGAAATACGACTGCCGCCGATGATCTAGAAGCTTTCTACGTTCCCGCCTCCTACTGCGGCTATCCCCTGGTATACGTTGCCACCGTAATGGATGCATATGGAGTCCTCCATCCGGTACGGGAGTGCAACGTCGGCGTTCCTTTTGATCCAGCATCAGGACTTGGGTCAATCCAGCCTAGTCACAATGGATCACAGGGACATTCATAACTACTGACGTTACCCATGGAATCACAGCTCATAAGTCAATGAACTGTTGAACTGATTGAATTTGGACCAAATATATCGATTACTTTCTTTAAATTTTGGACTTTTAATGTTATCACTTATGAACCTTTATTTTGTATTTTTATCGTAATATTTTGAAAAGGGGTAAAAATTTTGTTGCAAAGTTATTCATTGTTTTCACTTTAATTTCATTTTTTTCTTAATTTCCCCTCAGCACGAGGCCGTGCTGATTTTGTTACCGGGGGGTGTACCTAGCTATCCATTATATATGTTGCTTAGCTATATATGAGTGTAACCTTTGAGCAGCGCTCAAAGGTCTTGCAGTTTTGTGTTGTCTATTGCTGTGTAGTTTGGAGCTGAAAGCTCCAGTGTAGCAGTCTGAGTAAATGTTAGATTGAAGTTAGGCTGCGTCTAGGTCTCGCTCTCGCTCTATCTTGTTACATCGGGATGACCTTACACCATTGGATTTCCGCATCGATAAAACTGACACTTACATTGACATAGACAATATCGGAGTTTACACTCGACTTCCGGGGTTCAGGGGGGGGGGGAGGAAAATTGGAAAAAACAAATAGGGCCGCTTTTTGCAATTTATGCAGTTTTTGCAAATTGTAAAATCTACATTTATTGTCGGCGCATCACCAGCGATCAGACAATATCCCCTGGTTTGTCCACCTCGGGTTTTTTCCTTTTTTTTCAAACGGCGGGGGGTATGGGAATTAAAAAAGGGGAGAGGGGATGGGGGGGGAGCCGGATATTAGATTTTTTTTACAGGCCACGCACCCCCGCCCCCCCCCCCCCCCCCCCCTAAGGTACCGAATCAACCGAAACTCCAGCTCCAGCTATACTAAACCAGGCCATGAACAAACGAATGGACTGGATTAAAATGTCAAATGAAGCGAAATTTTTCTTTCCACTTATGACAGATATGTCAAAACTCGATCGCCTTATTCCGAATCAGACGGAAATCACTATTCGCCTGCACAGAACCCCAGTTGACTTTGCACTATTCGATTACATCAAAAAGGGCAGCTACAAAATTAGCATCATTGATGCAAAACTGTACGTCCCCTGAATTAAACTGGAGCCATCAGCACTGGCAAACTATGAGCGGATTCTCTCCAGTCGTGGGTTTAACTATCCTATATCGAGATACGTTGGACGCGTCAAAAGTGTAGCCAGAGGATTGATTGGAGCCAAA
>JASAND010026924.1:0-12365 GCA_030248195.1 Trissonchulus latispiculum
GGCGTATCAGCCTTCCAAACAGCAAGAGCAACCCAATAGGTCCTGAACCGACCTGACAGTACGAACGTCAACCTCAAAACTGACTAAATTGGGGGTTCAGTCACCTTCTCCCCTATCACTACCTGTCCACGTGAATTTCTGCAGTTTTCGGTCCTTTTTAAGTCTTTTGATTTGAAGGCGAAAATCTACGAAAGAAAAGGCATACGTCATGATAAGCATGACGTATGAGATTGCTTTTGGGCTCATGGGGCTCCCAAAATTTCCAACTTAAGACGATTAACCCCACTTTCAGAATCTGAACTTCTTAGTCAGCAAAACAGGACAATTTTCCGACTCAGCCAAGCAAACAAAAACCACTATTTTCAATGCAAATATTCCCATAAATTGACAGCACAAAAGACAGTTAGATTGCAGGATTATAGTACAAAGACGGTTAGTCAAAAATAGTTAGTTCCAGTTATGGTACAAAGACGGTCAGTGCAGGCCTTGATTATAAGAATCAAAACATAAATGATTAGTTCACACAAATTGAAATTGAGTTAGTTCACAAAAATTGACACAGATTGAAATTGAGTTAGAAATTAAGTTAGTTATCAGTTACACGAACAAGCAGAACACAGAAGCAGAACACAGAGTCAAGAGTTTGAAAACAGTAAATTAAAACAGAAAATTAGACATTAGACAAAATTAGCCCTTTTTTAACCTCTGGGCTGAGAATGAATTTTTCTTGCCCTTACATTAATATGAATTTCACGTATTGGCACCACTATTGTAAATATATATATAAGCATAGTATATACTTCAGTTAATGAGCGACAAACCCAACTTCAAACTATAGCTAACTTCTACAATGAAATATTTATAAAAATCGTTCATTGCACATATCAAGCTTTGTATCGTTTTTACAATGATGATTTTCTGGTTTACTTTTCTGAAGTGCTTGCTTGAGAATTAACTGCTAGACTATTAACTATTAATAATAGATTGCTACTCATGAAATTATTAGCACAATGCTTACATAGATTAGTTTAGCACCAGAACAACATTGAAATGTTGTAATCCCGTAAAAGCACGCCCAAAAATGGTGGGATTCGTTAATCCTTGGCCATCTCCAATTTTGCTGAATTTCACGTATTTCTAGTCCCCATGGAGTTTCTCAAAACTGCCCCTACGTTCTGTTTACCCATTAAAAGGTGACTTCGACGTAAAGTGAAAAAGTAACGGTGAAAATACTGTGGTTAAGCATTTAAGTTGGTGGTGGGCGGCATCCTTTTGTGGTGATTCTTTGAAACGCTATAACTCTCGCACTTTTGGGAGTCGGAAAGTTATGATGGCTACATTCACACGGATTTACGAAGCTAGCGAAATTAGCAAAAATTAGCAAAAATTTCTGGCATAAAGGCTAAATCTTCCTGGAATCAATAAACATGGTTAAGTGAATGTGCCAGGACATCCACTTTGGACCAGGGGCCCAGAACCGAAATTCTGAGTTAAGCCTACCCAAAAGAAATTTCGGGATCCAAATTATTTGCATAGTAACTCTATGGACTGTGCTCTACTAGTGCAAGAAAAGATAATTTTCTTTGCTGTATTCTGAAATTGGATCCGTGGGCATTTTTTGTGAATTCGAAACAAAAATTGCAAAATCTTTTAGTACTCTCTTTCTATACAAGATGTATCAGCATAAAATTTGGACCGTACATATGGAGGGGTCATTACCAGTTGACACATACCAAGATTTATCAATTTATCAATCATTTGCAAAAATGACCACAAAAATTAGATTTTTGATTTTTTTATTAAACTTGGTATATAATTCTTGCAATTTAATGATATTTTTATTAAGCTTAAAGCTTATGACACGTATCTGAAGCATTAAAAGTATTGTTAAATTTAAAAGTGTCTCTCTGTGCTAATGCCTCAATATATACACAGACACAAATTGCGATGTTTCTGCAGTTTTGAGAAATAGGTCTTTGAAGTGCTGGTATCGCTTTGTGTAAATTATATCTTACAAGCTCCAATTCATTATAAAAGCGGATGGAACTCTCTGAATACATTATTTCGATGCTCTTTAAGACTTTGGAACCAGTATCGCATTTTGGAGGTCAAAAATGGCCATTTTCGAGTTTTTCAAATATACTGCTAAATCTTACGGACAATTTTAGTTTATTTATACTCAATTGATACACAATCTAGTTTCACATTTTATCAATGGCCAATAGCTAATAGTTGCTTAAAGCTAGGGATATGACCGAAAAACTATTTTGGCGAAACTGCGATTATTTTGTTTTAAACATAGATTTCTGGAAAACTATTCATTGATCCGCGTGATTTTCGGCATGTCGAAAATTACACTATTGCGGATGGACTTCAGGTGACGTCACTATTGCGACGTTTCAGGTGACGCTGCCACCTTTTGCCACCCTTCCGGGACAAGCTACGTGTATAAGCAACATTGGATTTTAGTAACCTTCTTCTTGATGTCCGTCCAAAACATTGCTAGAATATGTACTTATCTTGAACTCTGCTTCTTCCTTCCAAATTTTTTAGGACTTTGAAATCTTTGCAAAGAGACCACCTGAGACGACCACCAGTAAAACTCAATCCAAAGTTGCAAAGTCCTTCATGTCAAGGCACAAAAAGAAATTTTGGCCGATTCTACAGTATTCGAGAAATCGATGTTCAAAAACTGATGGTAAATATTTAGCCAGAAAATTTTTTGGCAATTTTGATAGTTTCGGTAACCGATGTGAATGTACTGATTATAGGCTTTAAAACAATGTATAAAGCTGTTTCCTTCGAAAATCACTAATCAAAACGATACCACCACCAAAAGGATAGACTGGCTAAACTAAACTACTTTTTAAATAGTAGTAGAATGTATACATATATTATAATATCTTTACAACTTAAAATATTGGGCAAGTTACGACATTTTAAAACACAGAACATGAGGAAATAACCACCTACGGCTACAAGTCTCTTGTAGTAGCTGCAGCTTTTATTTTGCTGCTTTCTAGCTAAAGTTGTTGCATGAGAAAGTTGAGAAAAGTATGCAGTATTCGGGTTGCGCAGACATTGTAATATTTGATTTTCTAAAAGAAAGAACTATTAAGAACGGTCTTCAGCTATTTGATAGAAGTGTTGAGTGATAGAATCAATGCCCCTTCCAAAAAATTACTTCAGTCGGCAAAATATTTGAAAAGTTATACTCGTTCTATAATTTGCTAAGAAAATTCTAGAAAACCAAAATATGCTTCATTGTAGCCATTAAACAGACGAAATGTTAAGCTACATTTTGATATAAAAATTATTGCCCAACTCCAAATAATGAATGAGCAATGAAGGTTTAAAGTTGATGCCTTCAAACTGAATCAGTACTACATAATTGATGTTTAATCCATTTAATCCCGTTTTTTAAGTGACGGATTAAACGGATTAAACTTAATCATTTTATGAAAAGGCCGCGGATTAAAGTTTAATCCGCGAAGATTTTAATCCGTCCCGATTTTATGAATACGTCACGGATTAAAGTTTAATCCGTCGGTATGTTATGAAAAGGTTTTTGGCCGACGGATTAAACTAGTCCGTTTAAGTCACGGATTAAACTTTAATCCGTTTAATCCGTGAGCGTATTCATAAAACGATTAAAGTTTTAAGTTAATCCGTTTAATCATTTTATGAAAAGGCCCTATGACTACGCTTTAACAACCGATCGTAACGACAGAACACTAACGGATCAGAAAACAAGAAACAACAATTTCTTTCAATATTTCAACAACTGTTTTAGTCTTTTCCATTCTTTGTCTTCACAACATTTCCCCTTTCTTTTAAAAAGACTGTTTAAAGTTAGTTCAAATATTGTCTGCGGATAAATCTATCATCCCGGGCATCGCATCAATTTCCGAGCATTCCATATCTTTCCATCTTTCAGAAGGTATGAATACAATCCTATTCTTTCCATCACTCTCAATCGCAGGGAATAGGTTGAATAACCTTTTGGCGAACAAGGCTTCTTTTGCTTAACGTAGTCGCCGACATCAATTCGGGGTGTTCTTTTAGGATAATCTCTTTCACAGTTCATTTCCAAGGTCTCGCCGTGGTAACGGTAGTGTTCACCGTGGCAACGGTATGTTCGCCGTGGTAACGATAGTGTTCACCGTGGTAACGGTAGGGTTCACCGTGGTAACGGTAGGGTTCACCGTGGTAACGGTAGGGTTCACCGTGGTAACGGTATGTTCGCCGTGGTAACGATAGTGTTCACCGTGGTAACGGTATGTTCGCCGTGGTAACGATAGTGTTCACCGTGGTAACGGTAGGGTTCACCGTGGTAACGGTAGGGTTCACCGTGGTAACGGTAGGGTTCACCGTGGTAACGGTAGGGTTCACCGTGGTAACGGTAGGGTTCACCGTGGTAACGGTAGGGTTCACCGTGGTTTACGGTAGGGTTCACCGTGGTAACGGTAGGGTTCACCGTGGTAACGGTATGTTCGCCGTGGTAACGATAGTGTTCACCGTGGTAACGGTAGGGTTCACCGTGGTAACGGTAGGGTTCACCGTGGTAACGGTAGGGTTCACCGTGGTAACGGTAGGGTTCACCGTGGTAACGGTAGGGTTCACCGTGGTAACGGTAGGGTTCACCGTGGTTTACGGTAGGGTTCACGGTGGATTACGGTAGGGTTCGCCGTGGTTTACGGTCAAGAGAGCTCCTTCAACATTTATGTGGAGGGCCTTGATGATGTCACGTCCGATCAGAGGTTTTGAACCATTGGCTACAATAAAGTTAGCGTTGATATGCTGATCTTTGTAGGATATAGGTAGGTTAATGTAACCATGGACTGTTAAAGGATCGCCTCCATAGGACATCAAACCGGTGTTTGTTTTGAGGAGGGGATAGTGTCGGAAGAAGGTATGGTATTCACTCCAACTCAGAAGTGATACGCCAGAACCAGTGTCAACCAGGTAGGTTTTCTTTATAGGTTGGCCGGGCGATAAATACACGTCGAGGGTACAGGTGATTTCCTTTGTGTCTGAGATGGCATGAACCTGAAGCACTTGAAGATTTGACTTTTCAGAGTCAGTGCTCTCTGGTTCGCTGTCGACGGTTTCAGCAGATTGAGTGGTGATGGCGTGAGATTCTTGCGTCGTTGAGGTTTGCTTTTGCAGATCTTTTCAAAATGTCCGGTTTTGCCGCAAAAGTGGCATTTGGCATTGATTGCAGGGTACTGCATTTTGTTGCTGCGGTGGTCATTTCCACAGCGGAAACAGACAGATGAATATTTCTTCGGCTTGGAATGTTGTGGTTGTGAATGTCGACGCCGCGAAACAGCGTTAACAGTGTCACTTTCTTTCTTGTCGAGCTGAGCAGCATCTTTCTTGGCAGTTTCGAATTGTCGGATCATTTGTAGGGCTCCTTCGACAGTCAGTTGTTGTTCCATCAGAAGCCGTTTTTTACCTTTGAATTCCGGACACCAGTTGACACCAAATCGGCCGTAACCACCGACCAATGAGAGTTGCTCGTTGGTATGTCAGACTTCTACCCTATAACTACACCGTTAAGTATAAGCCAGGAAAAGAAAACATCACCTCTGATACAAGTGAATCGTATATCTATATGTATATCAGATGTTAGTTGAATACAGTCGCGTCATATCACATTTGGCGACGAGCTAAGTAGAACCCATGAACAATCTTAATCAGTTTGCACCACCGGCACCCTATCTTGAGTGCCCCGGTGAGCCACCACTTCCGTGGTATCAATGGAAGAAACGATTCGAAACATATCTTATCGCAACTGGCGCGGAAGATTATCCAAAGAGAAGGAAAATCGCAATCCTTCTCACATACCTTGGAACCGAGGGACATCGAATCTATCAGTCTCTCCCCCATCTGAACAATAACAATAATAACATTCCTAACGAAGAAAACTATGACGATGTACTACATAGAATCGACCAACACTTTTCCCCCCAACATTAGCCAACATATCAAAGTAAAAAAGTTTAGGGTGGGCAACAATATATCTCATACACACCGTTTTTGGCAGGACGCCAAAGTACAAATTTTGGTGGGAAAAATGGGATTTTTCAAAAAGGTTTTTTCAGCTCTGGCGGATTAACGGTTTGACCAATTCTGAAACTTTCAGCCATAAATATTAATTGTTACTAGTGCTAAATATTAAAAGTATTCCGGCTTTCGAGCGTTGCTTCCTTCTTCGGCTATAACAGCTCAAAATTTGAAATTTGGCGAAAAGTTGCGATGTGACCGTGTGCCGTTTTCGATTTAATAAAATTGACAGCCCCTAGCCTACCCCAGCTTATTAGCAAATATTAGGCTCTAATTGGTGCAAACTATCTGTAGGTTTCGAGAACTTAGGCTTTCTGGTTAGTGTGCTAGCAAACTTTTTGTTCAGAAATAACCCTTATTTTTAGACCTGAAAAGCTATCTAGGCGCAGTAAAAATGTGGTCAAAAGATTTTTTGTCTCCGATTTCGCCGAAAAGGGGTTATTTGACCTGCTGAATCCGAATATAAAATCCGTTTTTCGATATTACGTTTCCTTCGTTCAGTATGCGCTTACAACTGTCTTAGAGCTTTTTGGAGCGATCGCCATCCATACTTCGAGAAATCAATCTAGCATTTCTATACATTGAAGCAAGATTTAGTAACCTAGCTTTCTGCACATCTTAGTACACTCACTGGCCTGTAATACGCAAAGTTTCAGCCGATTCTGCCACTGTAATTTGCAGTAACTGGCTCACATCTTCCAAATCGCACCAAATAACAGCGACAATATCGATAATGTAGTCTAGCACTGCGAACGCAGGGATTAACGAAATCACGTCATTTTTACATAAGTTAAGACAGACACTTTGAGTATTAATTGGAGCAAAGTTGGGTTCATTTGGTAAACCACAGCTCATTAGACGTTAGTTAACCTCCACCCGTATAGACCTACAACACCCAATTTTTCGCACTTTGATTGTATCTCACAGAAAAGTATACATTGATCTAAGGATTATTTTACACAATATCAAAGCGCTATATGTCAGAACTATTTCTGGAAACTTTGGGTACCGTACCTTGCCCATAGCGATCAGGGCGAGGCGAAGTTTGTGTACGTGCCATGTCGAGCTTTGGGCCGACAACACCAACTTCTGATGGCTCCACAGGACGCTATGCTCCATGGAATTCTTTCAAACTTTAAACTATTTTACACTAAACCTAATACTATTATGTGGCAAAAGACTAGCTAACTTTTCCAACATCGAACTTTTAGTGAAATTCGTAGCCCCCCTTAAGGGGGGGGGGCTACTAAAGGTTTGCCCCGACTTTGTCCGATTGGCCTACTTTTTGGCGAAGATGTAGAGCATGGGTGTGGTCAAAAAATATCGGGTACTGAGATCTTATCTGCCTTCCAGCCATGTGCAGCCGTCGGGTTTATGTGCCCGACCCCCCGTTTTTCACAACTACCAACATAATTCATTAAAAATTTCTGCTGGGTGCAAGACCCTAGCTTCAAAGCTGCCATTTGCAAAAATGATTTGGTACATCTGCCCCGATCTGCAGAAAAATACTAGACGTCTGTATCTTATCTGCATCTCTGGGAATTACTCTTCAAAGTTGAAGTTTCGGCCAAAATTTAAAAATTTTTGGCTAACGAAAGGAAAATTTTACTACTGATGTGAGCTATAAGGCTGTAATTTGGCATAAAAGGAGGCCCTATAAGAGTACTCATTTGTGCCAAATGGCAAGAAATTCTGCCGGGTGAAAAAATTTTTATGTCAACTTTAATCTTCAAAAATTGCCAAAATCGCCTTTTTGGGGCAATGGTACCCCTGAAATCGAAAAAATCAAATTTTTTTAAATTAAAATTTTTTAAGATATTTGAACTCAGCGTGGTCGAAAACACGCCCACAAACGATTTCAGCTCGATTAGTAAGGTGTGCGACTTCGATGGCTGCAGAAAGCCTCTACACAGGATCCGACAGACTGAAAAAGGCGATTTTGGCAATTTTTGAAGATTAAAGTTGACATAAAAAATTTTTCACGCGGCAGAATTTCTTGCCATTTGGCACAAATGAGTACTCCTATAGTGCCTCCTTTTGTGCCAAATTACAGCCTTATAGCTCGCACCAGTAATAAAATTTTCCTTTCGTTAGCCAAAAATTTTTAAATTTTGCCCGAAACTTCAACTTTGAGGAGTAATTCCCAGAGATGCAGATAAGATACAGACGTCTAGTATTTTTTGGCAGATAGGGGCACATGTGCCAAATCGTATTTGCAAATGGCAGCTTTGAAGCTAGGGTCTTGCGTCCAGCAGAGATTTTTAATTATTTATGTTGGTAGTTGTGAAAAACGGGGGGTCGGGCACATAAACCCGACGGCTGCACATGGCTGGAAGGCAGATAATATCTCAGTACCCGATATTTTTTGACCACACCCATGCTCTACATCTTCGCCAAAAAGTAGGCCAATCGGACAAAGTAGGGGCAAGTCGATTTTAGTAGCCCCCCCTTAAGGTGGTGGTGTCCTTTTGTGCAGTGCTTTTGTCGTGATTTTTTTGAAACGCTATAACTTTCGCAATTTTGAGAGTTGGAAAGAGCTTTATACATCGTTTTAAAGCTTAGAATCTGCAGATTCACATCAGCTTATGAAACCAGCAAAATCAGCACAAAACTAGCAAAAATGTTCTGACATGCTGACATCTGACAAGCTAAATATAGACGAAAAATTTTTGAACAAGGATTTTTCAAAACTGTAGAATCGGCCAAAATTTTTTCTTGTGCCATGGTATGAAGGACATATGGGCCGAGGGACATTTTTTGGATTTGGCTCAACAAGCCTCAATACTCCAGAAAATCCGGGAAATGTGCGGTGACACGAAATTTCGCAACTTTGTATTCAGTTTTCTCGCAACTGGAGACGTTTTAGCTCAAACCCAGAAAAAAGTCCCTCCGCAATAGTGCGAATTTTCATTCTGGCAAAGATCACGCGAATCCATTGGGTAGTTTTTGAGAAATCGCTGTTTAAAACAAAATAATCGCAGTTTTTGCCAAAATGGTTTTTCGGCCAAATCTCTAGCTTAAAGCAACGAATCCCAGCTAATAGGCACTGATTAAATGGGCAATTTGACCGCGTATTGATTGAGTATAAATAACCGAAAATTGTTCGTAGCATTTTGCAGTTATTTTGAAAAAAACTGATTTTTTCGAAAATGGCCGTTTTTTGACCCCAAAAATCGTTTTTGGCTTATGCCGACTTAACCCTGAGAGATAGCTCAAAGGTTGTAAAAGCAAAAATGTTCGTTTTTGTACCCTATTTCCATCCATAACAACCAATCTGATGTATCGATTACCTACTGAGAGTATTATGCCAAAAATCGAAAATTTTCCATCTTTTCACCTAAAAATGCGGGACTGGTCCGAGAATGTTAAAGAGCACCAAAATAGCATATTTGGAAAGTTTCATCTACTTTCATAAAGAATTGAAGCCTGTAGGGTCAAATTTACACAAAAGGAAACCACCACCTTAAGTGGTTCCTGTTGGTGTTGGAGAACAACCTTGCTTGGCGGGGATGGTTGAAGAAATTCACCCTCACCCGTTTAGAGAGGACAGCCACTAATCCGGATGCAGAAACTCCGACGAGCTACAGATGGGAAATGCACTAGACAATTTCAAACAGCTGCAGGCAATAAACCGGGATTGTATTCTCCTGTAATGGAAATAAAATAGAGTGCACACTAATTACTTTGAGTAAGACTTATTTCACTTAAATTTGCTCCCAGGGATTAGGATTACGGGCAGCAAGACAGTAAATGTTAATTTTGAGTCCTTGCAACGTTAGAGTCTAGTCTCATGTCTCACATTGTCTCTGATTGGTCCATTGTCACGGGAGCTGTTAAATTTTGGGTCGGGACGTTTAGCCCACGATTATTCTTATGGGCGTTCTCAGGCTAGTGTAGCGCAAATGTGATTCCCCAATTGGCTACCCGACAAGTAATTGTCGGAGGATCTGTCCCTCAATAGATAACGGACCTGGTTGTCAGGAACCAGGACGGGGAAGCCTCGCCAAACTATAAAGTTACACAAATAATAATAATATTCCTACCTGCCTAGTCTAACAACTAACCTAACCTACAAAAATAACAAAGCCGTAAGATAAATGATTTTATAAACGTACGTGCATACAGTGGGCGTAAGCCCCGACAGACAGTCAATCCCAGACAAACAAAGCACACACACACACACACACAACAATAATACAAACAAACCTTGGGGTTGAATGACCCCAGCACAGTGTACATCCCAGGGGGGAAAGCGTAGGTGTAGAGGAGACACCGGAGCAAATACCCAAACGAAAGTAGGTGGTAATCGGGTGCCCGACGAGCGATTATACCGACTGGAGTTGGGAAAGAAACTAACACAACTGATGTGTTGGGGAGTTTTCAAGGGAGAGCCCCAAAGTAGGTGGGGCTTAGAAAACCCACCCCCCAACCAGAAGTTGACATGCACATACAGCGCCCCCAAGTTTGATCACCTACCCAATAGTTACTTCCCACCTAACAACACCTCCCCGACCAACCAAACAGAATGATGACGTTAGCTAAAGCCAAGCAGTAGCTAAGGGCCGAAAAAGTATTGGGTGTGTAACAACAATGTGACAATACATAAATGAATGATTTACATACTATCTCTACACTAGTGTAAAAATGTAGTTGCTCCATGTACTGCTAAGTAAACGACTAATAAAGAAATCTGCAGGTTCTTAAGTCGGTAGTGTATGCCTAAATATCGACTCCTCGCGCCTACCACACTAAATCGCTAAAACTAGAGAATTCAGAAAACACGATACTTTACTTCAACTAGCAACTTCAGATATACATTTTCATAATTTTCCAAAAACAAAAAACTCAAAATAATTTGACGAAACACTCACTACAAAGTCACTAAAACCTGGAAGACACAGCTGCCAAACCGAAAGGTTGTCACTCAAGAGTATACCAAACCACTCCCGCCCGTACCAAAGTAACAACTGACAACCCACGCTTTTTCAAACCTAACTCCATGTTGCAAAGCTACCCAATTAGCTAAAGTAAATTTTGTTTCATCATTTATGTAGATTTTCACGAAAATATACGAAACACAAGGAATATTTCACACTAGTATCCCTTACGAGGCTAATAAACTAACGAACCCTGATATGTGGATGTTATGTTCAGTCCAGCAACGACTACACATTAACTATAATCCATAAACTAAGCCACATGGGCGATGCAATCAAAACTAACGTTTATATTTTTATAAACTATTTCATAACATTTTCTTCCCCCTTTCTTCGAAGCTATTCAGGTCTCCAGAAAGCTGCATGGTCTTGTCCAGGATTGAACTTGAGCGGCTTTTCCTCTCGCGGCCAGATCGGCGAAGAGGCATAGGTTCTCCGGGTTCAGGTCGCGGAACGGGCCTGGAATATTGAACGTAGCTAGCGGCACCGGTTGAATATTAGAAAAGGCCACCTGCACGGGATTTAACGGATGGGCAAGTGGTCGAGGTGGAAGGATTCACTCGACTTTGGCTCCTGGTTCCCGTCCAATCCCAGAATCTGGTTAATGTGCTGTCGTCAAAATGTTGCCAGCCACTTTAACCACATATAGATGCAGCAGGGTGGTTCTGTCCGAGATTATACCCTGGATCCATTCCGGCTTGGTCTTGGTGTAAGATTTTACCCACACTTTATCCGCAACCCGGAACTCGTAGAGGCGAAGCAGGTTTAGGGAAAACAGGTTTTATCGGAAGTGGAAGGAACCAACAAGGTTAGCTTCGTGCGAAGCTTGCGCCCAAACATTATTTCCGCCGGCGATCTCCCAGAGACGGAATGCGGAGCGTTCCGATACCCAAAAGGAAGTTGACAGCTTGACCACCTGCGGATCTTTGTTTTCTGTTAATTTCTTGAACGATCTTTGAACGTGGACAACGTCCTTTCTGCTGACCCATTTGTTTGTGGGTGGTGGAAGTATGTCGCAAATATATGACGAATGCCCCATCCTTCAGTGCTTGAGCAAGTGCGTAGGATCTGGAAAGGGATATCCGTTCGTCAGGGACGATTTGCTTGGGATAACCAAACGGTTGAATAATACCGTGAATGCATCAATGACACATTTTGTCGAAGTGTTACCAACAGGGGCAACTGGCCATTTTGAGTGACTATTCGTGATAATCAACCACATTTTGTTTTCAAAGGGACCTGCGAAATCCACGTGAAGGCGGGACCATGGCCGTCGGCATTCCAATCAATACCAAGACAGGTGCTGGTGATGGATTCGGTAATTCCTTCTTGCAAATGCTGCATGACTTCACCAAATCT